>JARGYO010005619.1:0-265594 GCA_029206835.1 Rana muscosa | reverse complement strand
ACCAGTGCCATCCACCGCTAACCCTTTACCGCTTACCTCCAAGTCCACCATAGTACCATCCACCGCTAACCCTTTACTGAGCGAGACCCCCCCACCAGTACCATCCACCGCTAACCCTTTACTGAGCGAGACCCCCCCACCAGTGCCATCCACCGCTAACCCTTTACCGCTTACCTCCAAGTCCACCATAGTACCATCCACCGCTAACCCTTTACTGAGTAAGACCCCCCCCCCCCCACCAGTGCCATCCACCGCTAACCCTTTACTGAGCGAGACCCCCCCCACCAGTGCCATCCACCGCTAACCCTTTACCGCTTACCTCCAAGTCCACCATAGTACCATCCACTACTAACCCTTTAATGACCGAGACCCCCCCCCCACCAGTGCCATCCACTACTAACCCTTTACTGAGCAAGACCCCCCCCCCCCACCAGTGCCATCCACTACTAACCCTTTACTGAGCAAGACCCCCCCCCCACCAGTGCCATCCACCGCTAACCCTTTACTGAGCAAGAGACCCTCCATAGTGCCACCCACCGCTAACCCTTTACTGAGCGAGACCCCCCCACCAGTGCCATCCACCGCTAACCCTTTACTGAGCAAGAGACCCTCCATAGTGCCACCCACCGCTAACCCTTTACTGAGCGAGACCCCCCCCCCCACCAGTGCCATCCACCGCTAACCCTTTACTGAGCAAGAGACCCTCCATAGTGCCACCCACCGCTAACCCTTTACTGAGCAAGAGACCCTCCATAGTGCCACCCACCGCTAACCCTTTACTGAGCGAGACCCCCCCCTACCAGTGCCATCTACTACTAACCCTTTACTGAGCGAGAGACCCTCCATAGTGCCACCCACCGCTAACCCTTTACTGAGCAAGAGACCCTCCATAGTGCCACCCACCGCTAACCCTTTACTGAGCGAGACCCCCCCCCTACCAGTGCCATCTACTACTAACCCTTTACTGAGCGAGAGACCCTCCAAGTCCTCCATGAAGTCTACATAGTACCCCCCCCCATAGCTGGTAAGGAGGGGGCTGTGCAGTATTGTGTACCATAATTAACCTGTCTGTAGAGTTCTGGCAGCTCATCGTTACCAGCTATGAACCAGGCCTGGTTCATTTCGTGGATTTATCCATGCGCATGGAAATTGAATGATAGATATATATATAGAGATAGATAGATATATGTATATGTATATGTATATGTATATGTATATATATATATATATATATATATATCTCTCTATATATATTACAGCATTCAATTTCCATGCGCATGCTCCTGAAGAGTGGATAAATACACGAAATGCATAGAGCTACTTATATGACGTGTTATACACCAACTATATATTTTTTAACCATGTAATGATCACCTGTACCATGTGATTTGCATTATTATTGAATGGTAAATTGTAAAGGCTGTATGGATATCCTGTGAATGGAATTTATTGGTTCTCTATGTGTACCCATGATTACCTTCATGCAACTCATGATTGATCTCCAATAAATGTTATATTTTTTTTTACACCTGCCTGCTTCATATAAAGTCCCAACCTTTAGTCGTCTTGTTTTGTGTCAATTTAATAGGGATGGAGGCAACTGACCTCATCAGGTCACCGCCTTATTTAAAGTCCCAAAGTTTTTTTATTTTCTCAGTTTTTATAATATAAAAGTGCATGCAGGACACGGGGCAGACCACTAGGGACAAAGGGGGGGGGGGTGTAATTATTACATACAGTACTGTAATCAGATTACTGTATCTATACTGTGGGTTTACCTTTTTGAATTTGGCGCCGAACTCCGCCCCCGTGCGCCGCAACGTCACAGGAAACATAGCTCGGCACTCGGATCGAGCGAGACACGGCTCGCACACACTGCGGGAGGACACCGCAGGATCCAGGGAACAAGGTAAGTAACTTCCCCTGGATACTGCGATGCAGCCCGAGTCAGGCTTGGGGTTACCGATTTTAGCATAAAAAAAAAACCACAAGCCAGACTCGGGAATACCACTAGGGAGGTCAAGTGGTTAAAAAAAAAATAACACCCAATACAAAATTAAAGTCCGTACCAATCCCAAACTAATCAAGTACTAATAAAAATGTATTGGATGTTCAAATGTAGAGCCAGCTGCTTGGCCCGTCACCCCAACGCCCACATATTGGCCCGTCACCCCAACGCCCGCATATAGGCCCCAGCTACAGAAAGGCGCCTTACCCTTTCTATGAAGACATCCCTCTTGGTGAATTTGCGCACAGCAGTCAAACTGTCTTGCACAATTCCCATAACCGGACGGTTGGACTGAGGAGTGACAATCATACGTGGCACCATTGCCAACTCCTGGATCTCTGCCCGGGTTTCCAAAGACTGCGGAAGGTGCAGATTCATCTCATCTCCATCAAAGTCAGCATTGTAGGGAGTGGTGACACTGTACAAAGAAAGGGAACGTTATACAGAATGGACTGTACAGAGGCAGAGCCAGGGGCATTCTAGAATGTATAGATCATAAAGTACTGTATAGAGGCAAACAGTGGGGGGCCTATAGAATACATCATAGTACTATACAGACCTAACCAGGATACATAGATCATAATACTGTACAGAGACAGGCCCAGCCAGGACACAGATCATAGTACTGTACAGAGACCGGCCCAGCCATGACACAGATCATAATACTGTACAGAGACAGGCCCAGCCTGGACACAGATCATAATACTGTACAGAGACAGGCCCAGCCTGGACACAGATCATACTACTGTACAGAGACAGGCCCAGCCTGGACACAGATCATAATACTGTACAGAGACAGGCCCAGCCTGGACACAGATCATACTACTGTACAGAGACAGGCCCAGCCAGGACACAGATCATACTACTGTACAGAGACAGGCCCAGCCAGGACACAGATCATACTACTGTACAGAGACAGGCCCAGCCAGGACACAGATCATAATACTGTACAGAGACAGGCCCAGCCAGGACACAGATCATATACTACTGTACAGAGACAGGCCCAGCCAGGACACAGATCATAATACTGTACAGAGACAGGCCCAGCCTGGACACAGATCATACTACTGTACAGAGACAGGCCCAGCCAGGACACAGATCATAATACTGTACAGAGACAGGCCCAGCCAGGACACAGATCATATACTACTGTACAGAGACAGGCCCAGCCAGGACACAGATCATAGTACTGTACAGAGACCGGCCCAGCCATGACACAGATCATAATACTGTACAGAGACAGGCCCAGCCAATAATACTGTACAGAGACAGGCCCAGGAGGGACACGGAATAAACCATATAGTGTTGCGCAGAGTCAGAAGCAATTGTTTATAAGACAGTGACAGGGCTCACCTGAGGTTGAGTCGGAAGGTGGACCAGGGCAGAATACGGACTCGATGCCCCATCATAGACATTTTATGCAATGTGGGCTGTCTGTTGAAGATGACAATATCCCCATCACACATGTGTCTCTCCACCTGAAGATGAGAGATGGAGGTCAGAGCTCAGAAATGGACATCTGTGTACTCACATTGTATCAGAAGTCACCACACCCAATGTCTTCACATAACTTTCCCATAATAGTCATGCTAAAGACTATACAGTTCCCCGAACAATTAAAAGCGCCAACTCACCCAAGGTGCCATTTCAGATGCAGGCAGTATTTGGGGAATGGGGTGGCAGAATGTCCACAGTACCGACCTACATTTTGGGATAGGTGGGGGAAGGGGATGCCCCTAAAAGTCTCCAATGATCAGTTTGATAACATAATAAAAATCCAGACAGCAGACCTGACAGACCGAGGTCCGTGCCATGGGTGGTATACATCGACATTTTTAAATGGAGGGATCCTATATGGGTTTTCCAAACACTCTCAACATACAAAACTTTATTAATACAAGAAAAGAGCAATGAACTGAGAATCACAGATGCACCTTTCTGACCGCTCATCTCACCTTGTAACCAATTTGCAGATGAAGGTCGCTGGGTTTTGGGTGGAATCGTAGGTCTATGCGATCACCGTTATCTCGTATGATGTATTTGGCTCCTGGGTACTGACTGTTCCCTCGTCTCACCAGCTCCTGCAGCCTATAAATGCAGGAAACATTCAATGATTACACAGCACACTGAAGATGTATACATTCGGGGGGCGGGGGAGGGGGTGAAACCTTACCGGTCAATGTTGAATGGGGTGACAATCTCTGGGAAGGTCATGTTTGCAGCAATCGACCTTGGAACCCCGACTTGGTCGATGGAGAGATTTGGGTCAGGGGTAATGACGGTTCTGGCGGAGAAATCCACACGTTTCCCCATCAAGTTTCCACGTACTCGGCCTTCCTTTCCTTTTAGACGCATCTTTAAGGATTTCAAGGGGCGACCAGACTTTTGCATAGCCTGAGAAGAAAAGGGAAGTTACCCAAAATTCCTGGGTGCCCACCTCCATTTACCCATCTTTAGCCCTTCATAGAACCTAGTCACCATTTCTTTACTTCATTTATAATGGAACCCCTCCCCCATTTCTCTGAAAGTATCACCTACCCGGGGTAATCCAGGCATCTCGTTATCCACCATGGTGGCCACATGGAACTGCAGAAGTTTCACATCTTCAGCAATGACATGAGCAGCGGCACCATTCTGTTCATTCCTCCTCAGCTGGTTGTTTATCTTCACAATATCCGCCAGTTTGTGAGTCAGATCGTCCTGAGGAAAGAAATCCGATTAAACCACTCTGTCTCTATTAATTGTACTGCGGCCTGTCTAGGGAACCCCCCCCGGGTGTAGAAAACCCCACAGCCCCCCCCCCCGGGTGTAGAGACCCCCCCGGTGTAGAAAACCCCACAGCCCCCCCCCCGGGTGTAGAGAACCCAACAGCCCACCCCCCCGGGGTGTAGAAAACCCCACAGCCCCCCCCGGTGTAGAGAACTCCACAGCCCCCCCCCCCCCCCCCGGGCAGGTACATTTATAGATCTGTTGCCCCAACCCTGTGCAGAGCTGCAGAAATTGGGAAGTCTGGACAACTGCATTCCTAAAGTCACTGCGACAAACTGACAGCCCAAGTGAATGTGGATCCCAAAAGGACCAAAGTCTATTACCCACCTGATTTCTGGCCGATCCTTGCATGACAACTGCAGGTCTTACAGATAATGGTGGCACGGGAAGGACGGTGACGATCAACCACTCAGGACGAGCAAATCGCGGGTCCATACCAAGGATGAAACATTCCTCATCAGTTATCCGCTTAAAGATCTCATGGACCCTCTCTGGACTTAGTAGAATCTTCTTCTCCTGAGAGTCTTCATTCACGTGTTTCCATTCAGCATACAACTCCAGGCCAGTGCGCCGAATCCGTGGCTGATAACGCCCACAGCCACCATGACCCTGAAATGACATGAATGGAGTTATAAGTCAGCCTGGTCAATCACTGTGCCAGCACCCCCTGTGTCAGCCTATGGCACCCCCACTTACAGAACAAAGCTGGCAATAATAGGGTTACCATCCTGACTTCAGTCCTACGAGACGCGTTCACCATACATTCTTCCAATCTCCATACACCCAAATCAAAGAACTGAATGTTATCAGACTGTATGAAGTGAAGAGGCCACCAGCTCACAGATCTCCATCATCCAAATCTACATCTTAGGCCTCGTACACACGGCCGAGAATCTCGTCAAAAAAAAAACACGTCGTTTTTCTTGGACAAGAAACTTGTCCCGGCCGAGTGTACACACGCTCCATTCAAAGAACCCGCGGTGCTTTGAATGGAGCGAACGCGGTGACGTCATCGACTACGACGAGTGTGCGCTCGTCACATTCAATGCCGTTGCCGCCATCTTGATACATCCTACCTATGCCTAGGAAGCTACCGCGCATGCGTCAGTCATTTCGAGCATGCGCGGGTTTCCACGGCGACAGGTAAGTTGTACACACACAATTTTCTCGTCGAGAAACATGCTGACGAGAATCTCAACGAGAAAATAGAGAGCAGGTTCTCTATTTTTCTCATCAAGATTCTTGTTGTTTTCTTGACGAGAAACCTGATAGCCGCGTACACACGACCGATTTACTCGGCAAGAAAGCTCTGCCAGCAAGTTTCTGGCTGGTTCTTGCTGAGAAACTCGGTCGTGTGTACGAGGCTTTAGACTTTCACATATCGGAACTCTTCAGACAAGTCATTAAACCCTTTTCCAGCAATCACCACTGACCTTCTACAGTCTGGCAATGAAGAGACAGTTGGCAACTACTTCCCGCAACTCTCGCACACACTGCCCACCCCCCCCCTCCTGCAACTCACACTGCCCCCCCCCGCAATGCTCACACACAGCCCCCCCTAGAAATGGTCACAAAAGTCACCTTTTCTTTCGTAATGTCCTCATCCCCCTCATTCTGCTCCACCCCAAACTTGTTGTCCATTTCTTCTCCACCTTCACAGATGTTCTTCCCTTTGCACAGCTCATAGACGTGAGTCAGACGCTTCTTTGGCTGTCCTTTAGATTTGGTCAAAATGTCTTTGATTTTTGGGTTATTCTGAAAGAAACAGCGAAGTTTAGGAGGGATCCACAGGAACGGCTAAGACACGAAAAACATCCAGAAGCACCAAAAGACTTACAGAGTCCACCAGAAGCTTGGAGCAAAAGAAACAGACGCAGCGTAAAACTTTCATGGTCTTCACGAGAAAGCCAACATGGAAGACTGGCTTTGCCAATTCAATGTGTCCGAAGTGACCGGGACATTCAGTCATGTTACCTGGAAGCAAAGAAAGGTCAGATGCAGAGACAAGACAGTTAGAGACCACAGTCATCAACATCCATTCATGACCAAAACGTGTGGCTGGAAATGGTAAATTCACCGATGAGTCGGCATCGGCACTCAAACATGTGAAATCACCAAGACACGGCTCAATGTCTTACATAAAACCTATAGGTCTTTACTTAGAGAAAAGGCTATAACCGACCAACAAGGATGAAGGTCTAAGGCCCACCTATACTGCTATAACCACCCAACATGAAGGCCCGCCTATACTGCTATAACCATCCACCACCCAACATGAAGGTCTAAGGCCCGCCTATACTGCTATAACCATCCACCACCCAACATGAAGGTCTAAGGCCCACCTATACTGCTATAACCCACCAACAAGGATGAAGGTCTAAGGCCCACCTATACTGCTATAACCATCCACCCACCATGGCGGTCTAAGGCCCACCTATACTGCTATAACCACCCAACATGAAGGCCCGCCTATACTGCTATAACCATCCACCACCCAACATGAAGGTCTAAGGCCCACCTATACTGCTATAACCACCCAACATGAAGGCCCGCCTATACTGCTATAACCACCCAACATGAAGGCCCGCCTATACTGCTATAACCATCCACCACCCAACATGAAGGTCTAAGGCCCACCTATACTGCTATAACCACCCAACATGAAGGCCCGCCTATACTGCTATAACCATCCACCACCCAACATGAAGGTCTAAGGCCCACCTATACTGCTATAACCACCCAACATGAAGGCCCGCCTATACTGCTATAACCATCCACCACCCAACATGAAGGTCTAAGGCCCACCTATACTGCTATAACCACCCAACATGAAGGCCCGCCTATACTGCTATAACCGACCAACAAGGATGAAGGTCTAAGGCCCACCTATACTGCTATAACCATCCACCCACCATGGCGGTCTAAGGCCCACCTATACTGCTATAACCACCCAACATGAAGGTCTAAGGCCCACCTATACTGCTATAACCACCCACCCCCCAACATGAAGGTCCAAGGCCCACCTATACTGCTATAACCACCCACCACCCAACATGAAGGTCTAAGGCCCACCTATACTGCTATAACCATCCAACATGAAGGTCTAAGGCCCACCTATACTGCTATAACCACCCACCATCCAACATGAAGGTCCAAGGCCCACCTATACTGCTATAAACCATCCAAAATGAAGGTCTAAGGCCCACCTATACTGCTATAACCATCCACCCACCATGACGGTCTAAGGCCCACCTATACTGCTATAACCACCCACCACCCAACATGAAGGTCTAAGGCCCACCTATACTGCTATAACCATCCAACATGAAGGTCCAACTATACTGCTATAACCATCCACCCACCATGAAGGTCTAAGGCCCACCTATACTGCTATAACCATCCACCACCCAACATGAAGGTCTAAGGCCCACCTATACTGCTATAACCATCCACCACCACCCACCATGAAGGTCTAAGGCCCACCTATACTGCTATAACCACCCAACACCCAACATGAAGGTCTAAGGCCCACCCATACTGCTATAACCATCCACCACCACCCACCATGAAGGTCTAAGGCCCACCTATACTGCTATAACCACCCAACACCCAACATGAAGGTCTAAGGCCCACCTATACTGCTATAACCATCCACCATGAAGGTCTAAGGCCCACCTATACTGCTATAACCATCCAACATGAAGGTCCAAGGCCCACCTATACTGCTATAAACCATCCAAAATGAAGGTCTAAGGCCCACCTATACTGCTATAACCATCCACCCACCATGACGGTCTAAGGCCCACCTATACTGCTATAACCACCCACCACCCAACATGAAGGTCTAAGGCCCACCTATACTGCTATAACCATCCAACATGAAGGTCCACCTATACTGCTATAACCATCCACCCACCATGAAGGTCTAAGGCCCACCTATACTGCTATAACCATCCACCACCCAACATGAAGGTCTAAGGCCCACCTATACTGCTATAACCATCCACCACCACCCACCATGAAGGTCTAAGGCCCACCTATACTGCTATAACCACCCAACACCCAACATGAAGGTCTAAGGCCCACCTATACTGCTATAACCATCCACCATGAAGGTCTAAGGCCCACCTATACTGCTATAACCATCCAACATGAAGGTCCACCTATACTGCTATAACCATCCACCACCACCCACCATGAAGGTCTAAGGCCCACCTATACTGCTATAAACCATCCAACATGAAGGTCCAAGGCCCACCTATACTGCTATAACCATCCACCATGAAGGTCTAAGGCCCACCTATACTGCTATAACCATCCAACATGAAGGTCCACCTATACTGCTATAACCATCCACCACCACCCACCATGAAGGTCTAAGGCCCACCTATACTGCTATAAACCATCCAACATGAAGGTCTAAGGCCCACCAATACTGCTATAACCATCCAACATGAAGGTCCAAGGCCCACCTATACCGCTATAACCACCCAACATGAAAGTCCAAGGTCCACCTATACGGCTATAACCACCCACCCCCCAACATGAAGGTCTAAGGCCCACCTATACTGCTATAACCACCCAACATGAAGGTCTAAGGCCCACCCATACTGCTATAACCATCCAACATGAAGGTCCAAGGTCCACCTATACTGCTATAACCATCCACCACCCAACATGAAGGTCTAAGGCCCACCTATACTGCTATAACCACCCACCATCCAACATGAAGGTCTAATGCAGGGATACCCAACCAGTGGCCCAGGGGGGGCCACATGTGGCCCGCAACCGCCTGCTCTGGGATGGAATAGAATACTGTTCTTAAAGGTCAGTTTATTACTAAAATAACAGTGTCTATATAGGCATATCTGTTCTGCAGGGGTTACTGGGCTGCTTTCAAACAAATCTGCAGATGCAGAGCAGTGCACCTGAGGGTTACCTGAACTGAGCCATAGACTTCTATTACTTGTGAGTTTGGTGAGCTTTCTGAAAGTGCAGAAAAGCCAAAGGTACACTGCGTTGTACCAACGGTGCGAGTAAACCGCAGCACATCTGTGTGAAAGCAGCCAATTGGACCCTCCATTCACCTCTAAGGAGTGGTAGATAGAAACCGACTTGTGTCCTACCTCCAATCCGATCCGGCTGTGTCTGCAGAGCGGACACGGACCTGCCATCCATCCGCTCAACTCATTGTGGCCCGCGACCAGTTACCAAGTCGCTAAAGTGGCCCTCGTGCTTCAAAAGGTTGGCCACCCCTGGTCGAAGGCCTACCTATACAGCAATAACCATCCAAACATGAAGATCGAAGGCCCACCTATACAGCCATTACCCATGATGAAGTTCTAAGTTCCTCCTACAAGCACCCATGGAAACTGCAGTCCTATCCTGCAGCCATGACAGTATCACAAGCACTCCCCTTAAGTGCTCACACAGGGAAAGATTACCCCACTGGGTTATACTGCCCGTGCAGAACGCCATTTGTGAGTTACGCAAATAGAAGGATCAGCATTACCTGCACATGTCTGACAGCGTCCACTTCGTTCAACCACTCCTTGCCGTGGGTCCATCAATCCTCCCAGCTTGGGGCGGCCCCCCTCTGTTGTCTCTGAGTATTTTATTCCTCCCTCTGTCACTGACATGCGTTTCTGGAGAACAAAAACAGTGATTTACCCCTCTGGGTGGTAACAAATCCAGCAATCCACACTCAGAAAAAGTCATAGTGGACCGGATACAGTGCAGACATCAGTACTGGTCACATCCTTGTCCTTCCCACATGCAGGTAAGAGGAGCTACCCAACCCTTAGGGCCCACCCCGGGACCTACCCAACCCTTAGGGCCCACCCCAACCCGACCCCTAGGGCCCACCCCGGGACCTACCCGACCCCCAGGGCCCACCCCAACCCGACCCCTAGGGCCCACCCCGGGACCTACCCGACCCCCAGGGCCCACCCAGGGACCTACCCGACCCCCAGGGCCCACCCCAACCCGACCCCTAGGGCCCACCCCGGGACCTACCCGACCCCCAGGGCCCACCCGACCCCCTAGGGCCCACCCAGGGACCTACCCGACCCCCTAGGGCCCACCCAGGGACCTACCCGACCCCCTAGGGCCCACCCAGGGACCTACCCGACCCCCTAGGGCCCACCCAGGGACCTACCCGACTTCACTGAAAGCACAGCCACCCGTGGTATGATATAGGTACTTTGTATATACATTCTATAGTGTCCACCCAGGGAAAAAGATCAATACTGGTGCAGCTGTACATGGCAACCAATCAACATCTGTCTTCACCTGTGCATGGCAACCAATCAGCTGCTTTCAATTTAAAAGCTAAACTGAACAAGCTGAAGATAATCGGTTGTCATGCAGAGATAAAGACAGACGCCGATCGATTGCCTCGCACAACTGCTCCAGTTTTTACCCCCCCTCCCCCCAGTCTTGTAATTGGTGTGATTTTCCATCATACAGCATCACGTTATTGATCTCCATAGTATCACACTCTATGAGCTCCATAGTATCACACTCTATGAGCTCCATAGTATCACACTCTATGAGCTCCATAGTATCACACTCTATGAGCTCCATAGTATCACACTCTATGAGCTCCATAGTATCACACTCTATGAGCTCCATAGTATCACACTCTATGAGCTCCATAGTATCACACTCTATGAGCTCCATAGTATCACACTCTATGAGCTCCATAGTATCACACTCTATGAGCTCCATAGTATCACACTCTATGAGCTCCATAGTATCACACTCTATGAGCTCCATAGTATCACACTCTATGAGCTCCATAGTATCACACTCTATGAGCTCCATAGTATCACACTCTATGAGCTCCATAGTATCACACTCTATGAGCTCCATAGTATCACACTCTATGAGCTCCATAGTATCACACTCTATGAGCTCCATAGTATCACACTCTATATGATCTCCATGGCGCTCCATGATCTCCATGGCGCTCCATGATCTCCGGAGTAATACATTGTATGACACTCTATGATCTCCATAGTATTACATTGTACTCTATGATCTCCATGGCGCTCTATGATCAACATGGTATTACATGGCGCTCCATGATCTCCACGGCGCTCCATGATCTCCGGAGTAATACATTGTATGGCGCTCTATGATCTCCATAGTATTACATGGTACTCTATGATCTCCATGGCGCTCTATGATCTCCATGGCACTCCATGATCTCCGGAGTAATACATTGTATGGCGCTCTATGATCTCCATGGTATTACATGGTGCTCTATGATCTCCGCGGCGCTCTATGATCTCCATGGTATTACATGGTACTCTATGATCTCCATGGCACTCCATGATCTCCGGAGTAATACATTGTATGGCGCTCTATGATCTCCATGGCGCTCTATGATCTCCATGGCGCTCTATGATCTCCATGGCGCTCTATGATCTCCGGAGTAATACATTGTATGGCGCTCTATGATCTCCATGGTATTACATTGTACTCTATGATCTCCACGGCGCTCTAGGATCTCCGGAGTAATACATTGTATGACACTCTATGATCTCCATGGTATTACATGGTGCTCTATGATCTCCGCGGCGCTCTATGATCTCCATGGTATTACATGGTACTCTATGATCTCCATGGCGCTCTATGATCTCCATGGCACTCCATGATCTCCGGAGTAATACATTGTATGGCGCTCTATGATCTCCATGGCGCTCTATGATCTCCATGGCGCTCTATGATCTCCATGGCGCTCTATGATCTCCATGGCGCTCTATGATCTCCGGAGTAATACATTGTATGATCTCCGCGGCGCTCTATGATCTCCATGGTATTACATGGTACTCTATGATCTCCATGGCGCTCTATGATCTCCGCGGCGCTCTATGATCTCCATGGCACTCCATGATCTCCGGAGTAATACATTGTATGGCGCTCTATGATCTCCATGGTATTACATTGTACTCTATGATCTCCATGGCGCTCTATGATCTCCACGGCGCTCTAGGATCTCCGGAGTAATACATTGTATGACACTCTATGATCTCCATAGTATTACATGGTACTCTATGATCTCCATGGCGCTCTATGATCAACATGGTATTACATGGTACTCTATGATCTCCATGGCGCTCTATGATCAACATGGTATTACATGGTACTCTATGATCTCCATGGTATTACATTGTACTCTATGATCTCCATGGCGCTCTAGGATCTCCGGAGTAATACATTGTATGACACTCTATGATCTCCATAGTATTACATGGTACTCTATGATCTCCATGGCGCTCTATGATCTCCATGGTATTACATGGTACTCTATGATCTCCATGGTATTACATTGTACTCTATGATCTCCATGGCGCTCTAGGATCTCCGGAGTAATACATTGTATGACACTCTATGATCTCCATAGTATTACATGGTACTCTATGATCTCCATGGCGCTCTATGATCTCCATGGTATTACATGGTACTCTAGGATCTCCGGAGTAATACATTGTATGACACTCTATGATCTCCATAGTATTACATTGTACTCTATGATCTCCATGGCGCTCTATGATCTCCATGGCGCTCCATGATCTCCGGAGTAATACATTGTATGGCGCTCTATGATCTCCATGGTATTACATGGCGCTCTATGATCTCCATGGCGCTCTATGATCTCCATGGTATTACATTGTACTCTATGATCTCCATGGCGCTCTATGATCTCCATGGTATTACATTGTACTCTATGATCTCCATGGCGCTCTATGATCTTCATGACGCTCTATGATCTCCACGGCGCTCTATGATCTCCACGGCGCTCTATGATCTCCACGGCGCTCTATATGATCTCCACGGCGCTCTATGATCTACGGAGTAATACATTGTATGGCGCTCTATGATCTCCATAGTATTACATTGTACTCTATGATCCCTCTCACATAGTATTACATTGTATACATAGACTTTCTATCCCACTCTAGACTCTCTCACACTTCCGGGTGTGGAGTTGTACGTCACAAGGCACGTGACCCCCGCCCCCTCTCTCTCTCCCGGGAAGTGTAAGCCCCGCCTCTTACCATCTCGTCGGGGCCCAGTACACCGAACTGGACGCGTTTGATGGTCCGCAGCTGGCAGGCGCTGTCTCCGCTGGGTGGGCCGTGCATGTTGGCGGCCGGACGGTTCCTTCGGGTAGGCGGAGACTAGGACTGACTTATACTGTGGGGGGGGGGTCCCGGAGACCCGAGCAGCGCTTTCCCCTCTCAGAGGTCCGTCGCTGCTGGCGCTCACTGCGCTTCTGAGAGGCCCCGTGAAGCGACGCTTCCTCTTATAGACTGTGCCGCTGCCTACGGGTGGAACGGGTCTTGTTTCCAGGGACAGTGGGCGGTGATCTCTCCTACGATTGGAGGACCGTCAGGAGTCTGATGACGACTAGGACAGAATGCCCGCATGCGCACTGATTCTCAAATTACGAGACCGGTTCGGGTATTTCCGGCTGATTCCGTAAGCAGGGGGTAGGCCGATATCTATAGCTCAATGGAGGATGGGCGGTCCTAAGTGGTAACTGACACATGAATTCTCCAATAGCGTGCTGCCTTACGCTTGTTTGGCGGGTATGAGTCTTTGTGGCGTGCACGCGCATTTCGGTTACATCAGTAATGGCGGACTTGTTCAGCAGTTTTTCTTCGTGTTGGTTATTGTCGCTCGGTTTTGTCGCCTGTTCTTCTCTTTAGCTGTTTGTACAGTCTATGGAGTGTTGTATGCCGAATCCCCAGCTGAGCCGTTATTTATGGTGTAGGCCTCACATCCCCGTGGTCGAGTTTTTCAACGTACCGAAGAAGAAGCCTGAAGCTGGGCGTGCAGTTCAAGACAGACCGAGGCTTCGTGGGTTTTGTAGGCCGTGGGTGTTTTTTTTTTTGGAGGAATACGGATGACGATTGATCTGTGTGCGGGACAGACCTCCTCATAGACTCCAGAGACCTCTATTATTATTATTATTATTATTTATTCCGGGAACGGACGGACATTATCGGGACTTCATCTCCTCAATATGAGTACTGCGCGACGGTGTGCATGGCGCTCCGTGTTATCTACAATCGGTGCGCGGTCTGGGGCCCCCGGCGGGGGTGTAGGGTGCGCGGTCTGGGGCCCCCGGTGAGGGTGCGCGGTCTGGGGCCACCGGTAGGGGTGTAGGGTGCGCGGTCTGGGGCCCCTGTGGTGTGCGGTCTGGGGCCCCCGGCGGGGGTGTAGGGTGCGCGGTCTGGGGCCCCCGGCGGGGGTGTAGGGTGTGCGGTCTGGGGCCCCTGTGGTGGTGTACAAGAGGGGCCCTCTTGGCGTAGGAGGAAGGAGAGGGGCCCGCTGGTGTGCCCTCCTAGGCGCAGGAGGGAGCAGAGGGGTCCTTTTGGCGTGGGAGGGAGAAGGGCCTGCTGGTGTGCCCCCTTTGTGCAGGAGGGGGGAGAGGGGCCCGGTGGTGTGCCCCCTTTGCAGAGGAGGGAGAGGGGCCCTGCTGGCGTGAGAGGAAGGAGAGGGGCCCGCTGGTGTGCGCCCTTTGCAGAGGAAGGAGAGGGGCCCGCTGGTGTGCCTTTTTGGCGCAGGAGGAAGGAGAGGGGCCCGCTGGTGTGCCTTTTTGGCGCAGGAGGAAGGAGAGGGGCCCGCTGGTGTGGGAGGGATGAGAAGGGCCTGCTGGTGTGTCCCCTTTGGCGCAGGAGGAAGGAGAGGGGCCCGCTGGTGTGTCCCCTTTGGCGCAGGAGGAAGGAGAGGGGCCCGCTGGTGTGCCCTTTTGGCGCAGGAGGAAGGAGAGGGGCCCGCTGGTGTGCCCTTTTTGGCGCAGGAGGGAGGAGAGGGGCCCGCTGGTGTGGGAGGGATGAGAAGGGCCTGCTGGTGTGTCCCCTTTGGCGCAGGAGGAAGGAGAGGGGCCCGCTGGTGTGCCCTTCTGGCGCAGGAGGGAGGAGAGGGGCCCGCTGGTGCGCCCTTCTGGCGCAGGAGGGAGGAGAGGGGCCCGCTGGTGCGCCCTTTTGGCGCAGGAGGGAGGAGAGGGGCCCGCTGGTGCGCCCTTTTGGCGCAGGAGGAAGGAGAGGGGCCCGCTGGTGCGCCCTTTTGGCGCAGGAGGAAGGAGAGGGGCCCGCTGGTGCGCCCTTTTGGCGCAGGAGGAAGGAGAGGGGCCCGCTGGTGTGCCCCTTTTGCGCAGGAGGGAGGAGAGGGGCCCGCTGGTGTGCCCCTTTTGCGCAGGAGGGAGGAGAGGGGCCCGCTGGTGTGCCCCTTTTGCGCAGGAGGGAGGAGAGGGGCCCGCTGGTGTGCCCTTTTTGGCGCAGGAGGGAGGAGAGGGGCCCGCTGGTGTGCCCTTTTTGGCGCAGGAGGGAGGAGAGGGGCCCGCTGGTGTGCCCTTTTTGGCGCAGGAGGGAGGGGAGGGGCCCGCTGGTGTGCCCTTTTTGGCGCAGGAGGGAGAAGAGGGGCCCGCTGGTGTGCCCTTTTTGGCGCAGGAGGGAGAAGAGGGGCCCGCTGGTGTGCCCTTTTTGGCGCAGGAGGGAGGAGAGGGGCCCGCTGGTGTGGGAGGGATGAGAAGGGCCTGCTGGTGTGTCCCCTTTGGCGCAGGAGGAAGGAGAGGGGCCCGCTGGTGTGCCCTTTTGGCGCAGGAGGAAGGAGAGGGGCCCGCTGGTGTGCCCTTTTGGCGCAGGAGGAAGGAGAGGGGCCCGCTGGTGCGCCCTTCTGGCGCAGGAGGGAGGAGAGGGGCCCGCTGGTGCGCCCTTCTGGCGCAGGAGGGAGGAGAGGGGCCCGCTGGTGCGCCCTTTTGGCGCAGGAGGGAGGAGAGGGGCCCGCTGGTGCGCCCTTTTGGCGCAGGAGGAAGGAGAGGGGCCCGCTGGTGCGCCCTTTTGGCGCAGGAGGAAGGAGAGGGGCCCGCTGGTGCGCCCTTTTGTGCAGGAGGAAGGAGAGGGGCCCGCTGGTGTGCCCCTTTTGCGCAGGAGGAAGGAGAGGGGCCCGCTGGTGTGCCCCTCTTGCGCAGGAGGGAGGAGAGGGGCCCGCTGGTGTGCCCCTCTTGCGCAGGAGGGAGGAGAGGGGCCCGCTGGTGTGCCCCTCTTGCGCAGGAGGGAGGAGAGGGGCCCGCTAGTGTGCCCCTCTTGCGCAGGAGGGAGGAGAGGGGCCCGCTGGTGTGCCCCTTTTGCGCAGGAGGAAGGAGAGGGGCCCGCTGGTGTGCCCCTTTTGCGCAGGAGGAAGGAGAGGGGCCCGCTGGTGTGCCCCTTTTGCGCAGGAGGAAGGAGAGGGGCCCGCTGGTGTGCCCCTTTTGGCGCAGGAGGAAGGAGAGGGGCCCGCTGGTGTGCCCCTTTTGCGCAGGAGGAAGGAGAGGGGCCCGCTGGTGTGGGAGGGAGGAGAAGGGCCTGCTGGTGTGTCCCCTTTGTGAAGGAGGAAGTAGAGAGGCCGGGGGGGGGGGGGGTCCCTGCTTGCTGTGAGATGGACCCTCTCTGGAGGTTCTTGCTTTGCTCGATCTTTATTCTCCAGGTTAGGGAGATGATTGGCTCCACCTGCTTGGGAGATGATTGGCTCCACCTGCTTGGGAGATGATTGGCTCCACCTGCTTGGGAGATGATTGGCTCCACCTGCTTGGGAGATGATTGGCTCCACCTGCTTGGGAGATGATTGGCTCCACCTTCTTCCAATCTGTGACGATCGTTCCGGTCTATTTGTACTTATTGAGACCAAACTGGGAACCTAAATCCTATTTTATGAAGGTCTCCAGGCTTTCCAGCTCCTTTCAATGGAGGTCCTGTCATCCCCTCATAGGGATCAGAGCACTCCAAGACACCGGGGGGGGGTCCCAGATTTACACATTACTTCCTTGTGGCCCACATGTTCTGTGCACACCGGTGGCTGGTCACAGATGACATGGTATTGGAGGCGGCTCTAGTGGGTTCCTATGAAAGCCTACAATATTTTCTGTATAGGGGCCCCGGCACCACGAGTTCTCACTGGGAACCGGCCCAAAGGATGTCCCTGGGGGGCAGGAATCTGTGTCCTCCATATTCCCCTCTATGGGTGAACCCCCTTGTTTCCCTCATCTGACGTCCCTGAGGGGGGGGGGGGGGTATTTACTAAAGGAAAATCCACTTGGAAGGGCAGTCCTTGTAGATCTGAGGGGGACCTGCAAGGAAAATAAAAAAAACAGCATTTTTGTTTTTACGTGATTGGATGATAAAATCAGCAGAGCTTCCCCTCAGATCTTCAGTGACTGCACTTCCAAGTCTTTAGTAAATAAGCCCCGTTGTCTCTCCAGGTACATTGATGACGTTTTCCCTCCTGAATTTATAACTGCGGCATGCGCGGGGCTCGCTGGGGACTGGCTCCTCCTCTCTGGAGCGGTTGCTAGGTGATGGCTTCCTGGTTAGATCTTTTATATGAAATATCTAAGGAATTGTTTCCAAATTCCTTTCATTACACGTTGCCGAGAGAAATCCCCGATGTGAATGGTGATGATTGGGACAACATGTGGGACTTTCTGCTTCATGGCATTTATTATACTCCTCTAAATGGTGAATGTTTATCGGTCCCTTGCGGCTGGTTGCTGGAGATGTACCTTTTCTCCTGCTGTCTTCTCCCACATGTTTTGGCGATGCCCCCCAATTCAACACAACTTGCCCAATGCCATTGGCTGTCGGTTTGTCTATGGCAGGGGTGTCCAAACTTTTTTCAAAGATGGCCAGATTTTATGAAGTGAAGATGCGTGAGGGCCGCCCATTTTGCCTGACTTTTTTTGAACCATTAAAATTCAATGCAAATGAACCTCTTCCTGCCCCGCGTATTATAATATGACGTCTGCAGGAACCTCTCGTCCCTCCGGATGGACGTAATATGACGTCAGGGCATTCCCGGCCGTCTAGGGAGCGCACGCCCCTGCCACATTGCTCAGGACCCGGTGCGTGTGCCCAGTGGCCGCGATGTCCGCAATCACAGCAGGACAGTGGATGTGTAATGACGGGGTGTAAACACACAGATCCATGTCCTGTCAGAGGGGAGGAGACCGATGATGTGTTCCAAGTACAGAGGAACACGCATCGGTCCCCCGCCCCAGTCAGTCCCCTCCCCCTACAGTTAGAATCACTCACTAGGGAACATATTAAGCCCTTGATCGCTCTTCCCTGCCAGTCACATTTACACAGTAATCAGTGCAGTTTTATAGCAATAATCGCTGTATAAATGCGAATGGTCCCAAAAACGTGTCCGCCGTAATATCAGTCACAATAAAAATCGCAGATCGCCGCCATTACTGGTAAAAAAATAAATAATGCCATTAACCACTTCCCTACCCGCCCATAGTCAAATGACGTCCACAGATGGGATCTCCCATCCTGGGTGGGCGTCATATGACATCCTGGGCTTTGTGGGGGGATATCTGAATGATGGGGGCAGGAACCCTCTCTCCCTCCTGGGTGGGCGTCCTATGACGTCCTGGGCTTTGTAGGGGGATATCTGAATGATGGGGGCAGGAACCCTCTCTCCCTCCTGGGTGGATGTCATATGACGTCCTGGGCTTTGTGGGGGGATATCTGAATGATGGGTGCAGGAACCCTCTCTCCCTCCTGGGTGGGCGTCCTATGACGTCCTGGGCTTTGTAGGGGGATATCTGAATGATGGGGGCAGGAACCCTCTCTCCCTCCTGGGTGGGCGTCATATGACGTCCTGGGCTTTGTAGGAGGATATCTGAATGATGGGGGCAGGAACCCTCTCTCCCTCCTGGGTGGGCGTCCTATGACGTCCTGGGCTTTGTAGGGGGATATCTGAATGATGGGGGCAGGAACCCTCTCTCCCTCCTGGGTGGATGTCATATGACGTCCTGGGCTTTGTGGGGGGATATCTGAATGATGGGTGAAGGAACCCTCTCTCCCTCCTGGGTGGGCGTCAGATGACATCCTGAGCTTTGTGGGGGGATATCTGAATGATGGGGGCAGGAACCCTCTCTCCCTCCTGGGTGGGCGTCATATGACATCCTGGGCTTTGTAGGGGGATATCTGAATGATGGGTGCAGGAACCCTCTCTCCCTCCTGGGTGGGCGTCCTATGACGTCCTGGGCTTTGTAGGGGGATATCTGAATGATGGGGGCAGGAACCCTCTCTCCCTCCTGGGTGGATGTCATATGACGTCCTGGGCTTTGTAGGGGGATATCTGAATGATGGGGGCAGGAACCCTCTCTCCCTCCTGGGTGGGCGTCATATGACATCCTGGGCTTTGTGGGGGGATATCTGAATGATGGGGGCAGGAACCCTCTCTCCCTCCTGGGTGGATGTCATATGACGTCCTGGGCTTTGTGGGGGGATATCTGAATGATGGGTGCAGGAACCCTCTCTCCCTCCTGGGTGGGTGTCATATGACGTCCTGGGCTTTGTGGGGGGATATCTGAATGATGGGTGCAGGAACCCTCTCTCCCTCCTGGGTGGGCGTCATATGACGTCCTGGGCTTTGTGGGGGGATATCTGAATGATGGGTGCAGGAACCCTCTCTCCCTCCTGGGTGAGCGTCATATGACGTCCTGGGCTTTGTGGGGGGATATCTGAATGATGGGGGCAGGAACCCTCTCTCCCTCCTGGGTGGGCGTCATATGACGTCCTGGGCTTTGTGGGGGGATATCTGAATGATGGGGCAGGAACCCTCTCTCCCTCCTGGGTGGGCGTCAGATGACGTCCTGTGGTTTGTGGGGGGAAAACTGAATGACGCCGGCAGGAACCCTCTCTCCCTCCTGGGTGGGCGTCATATGACGTCCTGGGCTTTGTGGGGGGATATCTGAATGATGGGTGCAGGAACCCTCTCCCTCCTGGGTGGGTGTCATATGACGTCCTGGGCTTTGTGGGGGGATATCTGAATGATGGGGTGCAGGAACCCGCTCTCCCTCCTGGGTGGGCGTCATATGACGTCCTGGGCTTTGTGGGGGGATATCTGAATGATGGGGGCAGGAACCCTCTCTCCCTCCTGGGTGGGCGACCTATGACGTCCTGGGCTTTGTGGGGGGATATCTGAATGATGGGTGCAGGAACCCTCTCTCCCTCCTGGGTGGATGTCATATGACGTCCTGGGCTTTGTAGGGGAATATCTGAATGATGGGGGCAGGAACCCTCTCTCCCTCCTGGGTGGGCGACATATGACGTCCTGGGCTTTGTGGGGGACATCTGATTGATGGGGGCAGGAACCCTCTCTCCCTCCGGGTGGGCGTCAGATGACGTCCTGGGCTTTGTGGGGGGATATCTGAATGATGGGGGCAGGAACCCTCTCTCCCTCCTGGGTGGGCGTCATATGACGTCCTGGGCTTTGTGGGGGGATATCTGAATAATGGGGTCAGCTAGAGGCATCATTCAGATATCCTTCTCTTCTGCCGGCGATTCTGTGCGCCATAAGAATGATCATAGTGGCAGGTCCACCGCTTGATCATTCTTTATAGGCGGCGGGAGGGGACATCCCCCTCCCGCTGACATCCGGTGCTTCTCCGGGCTCTCACTGCCATCGGGGGCCTGGAGAATGAATCGTCCGGCACCGGAGGTGAACCAGGTGCAGGTAATACAGGTAATGAGTGGAGAACAGGTGCAGTTATTACAGGTAATGAGTGGAGAACAGGTGCAGGTAATGAGTGGAGAACAGGTGCAGGTAATACAGGTAATGAGTGGAGAACAGGTGCAGTTATTACAGGTAATGAGTGGAGAACAGGTGCAGGTAATGAGTGGAGAACAGGTGCAGGTAATACAGGTAATGAGTGGAGAACAGGTGCAGGTAATGAGTGGAGAACAGGTGCAGGTAATACAGGTAATGAGTGGAGAACAGGTGCAGTTATTACAGGTAATGAGTGGAGAACAGGTGCAGTTATTACAGGTAATGAGTGGAGAACAGGTGCAGTTATTACAGGTAATGAGTGGAGAACAGGTGCAGTTATTACAGGTAATGAGTGGAGAACAGGTGCAGGTAATGAGTGGAGAACAGGTGCAGGTAATACAGGTAATGAGTGGAGAACAGGTGCAGTTATTACAGGTAATGAGTGGAGAATCGGCGCAGGTAATACAGGTAATGAGTGGAGAACAGGTGCAGTTATTACAGGTAATGAGTGGAGAACAGGTGCAGGTAATGAGTGGAGAACAGGTGCAGGTAATACAGGTAATGAGTGGAGAACAGGTGCAGGTAATGAGTGGAGAACAGGTGCAGTTATTACAGGTAATGAGTGGAGAACAGGTGCAGTTATTACAGGTAATGAGTGGAGAACAGGTGCAGTTATTACAGGTAATGAGTGGAGAACAGGTGCAGGTAATGAGTGGAGAACAGGCGCAGGTAATACAGGTAATGAGTGGAGAACAGGTGCAGGTAATGAGTGGAGAACAGGTGCAGGTAATACAGGTAATGAGTGGAGAACAGGTGCAGGTAATACAGGTAATGAGTGGAGAACAGGTGCAGTTATTACAGGTAATGAGTGGAGAACAGGTGCAGGTAATACAGGTAATGAGTGGAGAACAGGTGCAGGTAATACAGGTAATGAGTGGAGAACAGGTGCAGGTAATACAGGTAATGAGTGGAGAACAGGTGCAGTTATTACAGGTAATGAGTGGAGAACAGGTGCAGGTAATGAGTGGAGAACAGGTGCAGGTAATACAGGTAATGAGTGGAGAACAGGTGCAGTTATTACAGGTAATGAGTGGAGAACAGGTGCAGTTATTACAGGTAATGAGTGGAGAACAGGTGCAGGTAATACAAGTAATGAGTGGAGAACAGGTGCAGTTATTACAGGTAATGAGTGGAGAACAGGTGCAGGTAATGAGTGGAGAACAGGTGCAGGTAATACAGGTAATGAGTGGAGAACAGGTGCAGGTAATACAGGTAATGAGTGGAGAACAGGTGCAGTTATTACAGGTAATGAGTGGAGAACAGGTGCAGGTAATACAGGTAATGAGTGGAGAACAGGTGCAGTTATTACAGGTAATGAGTGGAGAACAGGTGCAGTTATTACAGGTAATGAGTGGAGAACAGGTGCAGGTAATGAGTGGAGAACAGGTGCAGGTAATGAGTGGAGAACAGGTGCAGTTATTACAGGTAATGAGTGGAGAACAGGTGCAGTTATTACAGGTAATGAGTGGAGAACAGGTACAGGTAATGAGTGGAGAACAGGTGCAGTTATTACAGGTAATGAGTGGAGAACAGGTGCAGGTAATGAGTGGAGAACAGGTGCAGGTAATACAGGTAATGAGTGGAGAACAGGTGCAGGTAATACAGGTAATGAGTGGAGAACAGGTGCAGTTATTACAGGTAATGAGTGGAGAACAGGTGCAGGTAATACAGGTAATGAGTGGAGAACAGGTGCAGTTATTACAGGTAATGAGTGGAGAACAGGTGCAGTTATTACAGGTAATGAGTGGAGAAGAGGTGCAGGTATTACAGGTAATGAGTGGAGAACAGGTGCAGTTATTACAGGTAATGAGTGGAGAACAGGTGCAGGTAATGAGTGGAGAACAGGTGCAGTTATTACAGGTAATGAGTGGAGAAGAGGTGCAGGTAATACAGGTAATGAGTGGAGAACAGGTGCAGGTAATACAGGTAATGAGTGGAGAACAGGTGCAGGTAATACAGGTAATGAGTGGAGAACAGGTTCAGGTAATATAGGTAATGAGTGGAGAACAGGTGCAGGTAATACAGGTAATGAGTGGAGAACAGGTGCAGTTATTACAGGTAATGAGTGGAGAACAGGTGCAGGTAATACAGGTAATGAGTGGAGAACAGGTGCAGTTATTACAGGTAATGAGTGGAGAACAGGTGCAGGTAATACAGGTGAGTGGAGAACAGGTGCAGTTATTACAGGTAATGAGTGGAGAACAGGTGCAGTTATTACAGGTAATGAGTGGAGAACAGGTGCAGGTAATACAGGTAATAAGTGGAGAACAGGTACAGTTATTACAGGTAATGAGTGGAGAACAGGTGCAGTTATTACAGGTAATGAGTGGAGAACAGGTGCAGGTAATGAGTGGAGAACAGGTGCAGTTATTACAGGTAATGAGTGGAGAACAGGTGCAGTTATTACAGGTAATGAGTGGAGAACAGGTGCAGGTAATACAGGTAATGAGTGGAGAACAGGTGCAGTTATTACAGGTAATGAGTGGAGAACAGGTGCAGGTAATGAGTGGAGAACAGGTGCAGGTAATACAGGTAATGAGTGGAGAACAGGTGCAGGTAATACAGGTAATGAGTGGAGAACATGTGCAGTTATTACAGGTAATGAGTGGAGAACAGGTGCAGTTATTACAGGTAATGAGTGGAGAACAGGTGCAGTTATTACAGGTAATGAGTGGAGAACAGGTGCAGGTAATACAGGTAATGAGTGGAGAACAGGTGCAGTTATTACAGGTAATGAGTGGAGAACAGGTGCAGTTATTACAGGTAATGAGTGGAGAACAGGTGCAGGTAATACAGGTAATGAGTGGAGAACAGGTGCAGTTATTACAGGTAATGAGTGGAGAACAGGTGCAGTTATTACAGGTAATGAGTGGAGAACAGGTGCAGGTAATGAGTGGAGAACAGGTGCAGTTATTACAGGTAATGAGTGGAGAACAGGTGCAGTTATTACAGGTAATGAGTGGAGAACAGGTGCAGGTAATACAGGTAATGAGTGGAGAACAGGTGCAGGTAATACAGGTAATGAGTGGAGAACAGGTGCAGTTATTACAGGTAATGAGTGGAGAACAGGTGCAGGTAATACAGGTAATGAGTGGAGAACAGGTGCAGTTATTACAGGTAATGAGTGGAGAACAGGTGCAGTTATTACAGGTAATGAGTGGAGAACAGGTGCAGGTAATGAGTGGAGAACAGGTGCAGTTATTACAGGTAATGAGTGGAGAACAGGTACAGGTAATGAGTGGAGAACAGGTGCAGTTATTACAGGTAATGAGTGGAGAACAGGTGCAGTTATTACAGGTAATGAGTGGAGAACAGGTGCAGGTAATACAGGTAATGAGTGGAGAACAGGTGCAGTTATTACAGGTAATGAGTGGAGAACAGGTGCAGGTAATACAGGTAATGAGTGGAGAACAGGTGCAGTTATTACAGGTAATGAGTGGAGAACAGGTACAGATAATACAGGTAATGAGTGGAGAACAGGTGCAGGTAATGAGTGGAGAACAGGTACAGTTATTACAGGTAATGAGTGGAGAACAGGTGCAGTTATTACAGGTAATGAGTGGAGAACAGGTGCAGGTAATGAGTGGAGAACAGGTGCAGTTATTACAGGTAATGAGTGGAGAACAGGTGCAGGTAATGAGTGGAGAACAGGTGCAGGTAATACAGGTAATGAGTGGAGAACAGGTGCAGTTATTACAGGTAATGAGTGGAGAACAGGTGCAGGTAATACAGGTAATGAGTGGAGAACAGGTGCAGGTAATACAGGTAATGAGTGGAGAACAGGTGCAGTTATTGCAGGTAATGAGTGGAGAACAGGTGCAGTTATTACAGGTAATGAGTGGAGAACAGGTGCAGTTATTACAGGTAATGAGTGGAGAACAGGTGCAGGTAATACAGGTAATGAGTGGAGAACAGGTGCAGTTATTACAGGTAATGAGTGGAGAACAGGTGCAGGTAATACAGGTAATGAGTGGAGAACAGGTGCAGTTATTACAGGTAATGAGTGGAGAACAGGTGCAGTTATTACAGGTAATGAGTGGAGAACAGGTGCAGGTAATGAGTGGAGAACAGGTGCAGGTAATACAGGTAATGAGTGGAGAACAGGTGCAGGTAATACAGGTAATGAGTGGAGAACATGTGCAGTTATTACAGGTAATGAGTGGAGAACAGGTGAAGTTATTACAGGTAATGAGTGGAGAACAGGTGCAGGTAATACAGGTAATGAGTGGAGAACAGGTGCAGTTATTACAGGTAATGAGTGGAGAACAGGTGCAGGTAATGAGTGGAGAACAGGTGCAGTTATTACAGGTAATGAGTGGAGAACAGGTGCAGTTATTACAGGTAATGAGTGGAGAACAGGTGCAGTTATTACAGGTAATGAGTGGAGAACAGGTACAGGTAATGAGTGGAGAACAGGTGCAGGTAATACAGGTAATGAGTGGAGAACAGGTGCAGGTAATACAGGTAATGAGTGGAGAACAGGTGCAGGTAATGAGTGGAGAACAGGTGCAGGTAATGAGTGGAGAACAGGTGCAGTTATTACAGGTAATGAGTGGAGAACAGGTGCAGTTATTACAGGTAATGAGTGGAGAACAGGTGCAGGTAATACAGGTAATGAGTGGAGAACAGGTGCAGTTATTACAGGTAATGAGTGGAGAACAGGTGCAGGTAATACAGGTAATGAGTGGAGAACAGGTGCAGGTAATACAGGTAATGAGTGGAGAACAGGTGCAGTTATTACAGGTAATGAGTGGAGAACAGGTGCAGTTATTACAGGTAATGAGTGGAGAACAGGTGCAGGTAATGAGTGGAGAACAGGTGCAGGTAATACAGGTAATGAGTGGAGAACAGGTGCAGTTATTACAGGTAATGAGTGGAGAACAGGTGCAGGTAATGAGTGGAGAACAGGTGCAGGTAATACAGGTAATGAGTGGAGAACAGGTGCAGGTAATGAGTGGAGAACAGGTGCAGGTAATACAGGTAATGAGTGGAGAACAGGTGCAGGTAATGAGTGGAGAACAGGTGCAGGTAATACAGGTAATGAGTGGAGAACAGGTGCAGGTAATACAGGTAATGAGTGGAGAACAGGTGCAGGTAATACAGGTAATGAGTGGAGAACAGGTGCAGGTAATACAGGTAATGAGTGGAGAACAGGTGCAGGTAATACAGGTAATGAGTGGAGAACAGGTGCAGGTAATACAGGTAATGAGTGGAGAACAGGTGCAGTTATTACAGGTAATGAGTGGAGAACAGGTGCAGGTAATGAGTGGAGAACAGGTGCAGGTAATACAGGTAATGAGTGGAGAACAGGTGCAGTTATTACAGGTAATGAGTGGAGAACAGGTGCAGTTATTACAGGTAATGAGTGGAGAACAGGTGCAGGTAATACAGGTAATGAGTGGAGAACAGGTGCAGTTATTACAGGTAATGAGTGGAGAACAGGTGCAGGTAATGAGTGGAGAACAGGTGCAGGTAATACAGGTAATGAGTGGAGAACAGGTGCAGTTATTACAGGTAATGAGTGGAGAACAGGTGCAGTTATTACAGGTAATGAGTGGAGAACAGGTGCAGGTAATACAAGTAATGAGTGGAGAACAGGTGCAGTTATTACAGGTAATGAGTGGAGAACAGGTGCAGGTAATGAGTGGAGAACAGGTGCAGGTAATACAGGTAATGAGTGGAGAACAGGTGCAGGTAATACAGGTAATGAGTGGAGAACAGGTGCAGTTATTACAGGTAATGAGTGGAGAACAGGTGCAGGTAATACAGGTAATGAGTGGAGAACAGGTGCAGTTATTACAGGTAATGAGTGGAGAACAGGTGCAGTTATTACAGGTAATGAGTGGAGAACAGGTGCAGGTAATGAGTGGAGAACAGGTGCAGGTAATGAGTGGAGAACAGGTGCAGTTATTACAGGTAATGAGTGGAGAACAGGTGCAGTTATTACAGGTAATGAGTGGAGAACAGGTACAGGTAATGAGTGGAGAACAGGTGCAGTTATTACAGGTAATGAGTGGAGAACAGGTGCAGGTAATGAGTGGAGAACAGGTGCAGGTAATACAGGTAATGAGTGGAGAACAGGTGCAGGTAATACAGGTAATGAGTGGAGAACAGGTGCAGTTATTACAGGTAATGAGTGGAGAACAGGTGCAGTTATTACAGGTAATGAGTGGAGAAGAGGTGCAGGTATTACAGGTAATGAGTGGAGAACAGGTGCAGTTATTACAGGTAATGAGTGGAGAACAGGTGCAGGTAATGAGTGGAGAACAGGTGCAGTTATTACAGGTAATGAGTGGAGAAGAGGTGCAGGTAATGAGTGGAGAACAGGTGCAGGTAATACAGGTAATGAGTGGAGAACAGGTGCAGGTAATACAGGTAATGAGTGGAGAACAGGTGCAGGTAATACAGGTAATGAGTGGAGAACAGGTTCAGGTAATATAGGTAATGAGTGGAGAACAGGTGCAGGTAATACAGGTAATGAGTGGAGAACAGGTGCAGTTATTACAGGTAATGAGTGGAGAACAGGTGCAGTTATTACAGGTAATGAGTGGAGAACAGGTGCAGTTATTACAGGTAATGAGTGGAGAACAGGTGCAGGTAATGAGTGGAGAACAGGTGCAGGTAATGAGTGGAGAACAGGTGCAGTTATTACAGGTAATGAGTGGAGAACAGGTGCAGTTATTACAGGTAATGAGTGGAGAACAGGTACAGGTAATGAGTGGAGAACAGGTGCAGTTATTACAGGTAATGAGTGGAGAACAGGTGCAGGTAATGAGTGGAGAACAGGTGCAGGTAATACAGGTAATGAGTGGAGAACAGGTGCAGGTAATACAGGTAATGAGTGGAGAACAGGTGCAGTTATTACAGGTAATGAGTGGAGAACAGGTGCAGTTATTACAGGTAATGAGTGGAGAACAGGTGCAGGTAATACAGGTAATGAGTGGAGAACAGGTGCAGTTATTACAGGTAATGAGTGGAGAACAGGTGCAGGTAATACAGGTAATGAGTGGAGAACAGGTGCAGGTAATACAGGTAATGAGTGGAGAACAGGTGCAGTTATTACAGGTAATGAGTGGAGAACAGGTGCAGTTATTACAGGTAATGAGTGGAGAACAGGTGCAGGTAATGAGTGGAGAACAGGTGCAGGTAATACAGGTAATGAGTGGAGAACAGGTGCAGTTATTACAGGTAATGAGTGGAGAACAGGTGCAGTTATTACAGGTAATGAGTGGAGAAGAGG
Organism: Rana muscosa; assembly: GCA_029206835.1. Classification (NCBI taxonomy): domain Eukaryota; kingdom Metazoa; phylum Chordata; class Amphibia; order Anura; family Ranidae; genus Rana; species Rana muscosa. The sequence goes on along the minus strand of JARGYO010005619.1, from coordinate 236,966 downwards.
TGCAGGTATTACAGGTAATGAGTGGAGAACAGGTGCAGTTATTACAGGTAATGAGTGGAGAACAGGTGCAGGTAATGAGTGGAGAACAGGTGCAGTTATTACAGGTAATGAGTGGAGAAGAGGTGCAGGTAATGAGTGGAGAACAGGTGCAGGTAATACAGGTAATGAGTGGAGAACAGGTGCAGGTAATACAGGTAATGAGTGGAGAACAGGTGCAGGTAATACAGGTAATGAGTGGAGAACAGGTTCAGGTAATATAGGTAATGAGTGGAGAACAGGTGCAGGTAATACAGGTAATGAGTGGAGAACAGGTGCAGTTATTACAGGTAATGAGTGGAGAACAGGTGCAGGTAATACAGGTAATGAGTGGAGAACAGGTGCAGTTATTACAGGTAATGAGTGGAGAACAGGTGCAGGTAATACAGGTGAGTGGAGAACAGGTGCAGTTATTACAGGTAATGAGTGGAGAACAGGTGCAGTTATTACAGGTAATGAGTGGAGAACAGGTGCAGGTAATACAGGTAATAAGTGGAGAACAGGTACAGTTATTACAGGTAATGAGTGGAGAACAGGTGCAGTTATTACAGGTAATGAGTGGAGAACAGGTGCAGGTAATGAGTGGAGAACAGGTGCAGTTATTACAGGTAATGAGTGGAGAACAGGTGCAGTTATTACAGGTAATGAGTGGAGAACAGGTGCAGGTAATACAGGTAATGAGTGGAGAACAGGTGCAGTTATTACAGGTAATGAGTGGAGAACAGGTGCAGGTAATGAGTGGAGAACAGGTGCAGGTAATACAGGTAATGAGTGGAGAACAGGTGCAGGTAATACAGGTAATGAGTGGAGAACATGTGCAGTTATTACAGGTAATGAGTGGAGAACAGGTGCAGTTATTACAGGTAATGAGTGGAGAACAGGTGCAGTTATTACAGGTAATGAGTGGAGAACAGGTGCAGGTAATACAGGTAATGAGTGGAGAACAGGTGCAGTTATTACAGGTAATGAGTGGAGAACAGGTGCAGTTATTACAGGTAATGAGTGGAGAACAGGTGCAGGTAATACAGGTAATGAGTGGAGAACAGGTGCAGTTATTACAGGTAATGAGTGGAGAACAGGTGCAGTTATTACAGGTAATGAGTGGAGAACAGGTGCAGGTAATGAGTGGAGAACAGGTGCAGTTATTACAGGTAATGAGTGGAGAACAGGTGCAGTTATTACAGGTAATGAGTGGAGAACAGGTGCAGGTAATACAGGTAATGAGTGGAGAACAGGTGCAGGTAATACAGGTAATGAGTGGAGAACAGGTGCAGTTATTACAGGTAATGAGTGGAGAACAGGTGCAGGTAATACAGGTAATGAGTGGAGAACAGGTGCAGTTATTACAGGTAATGAGTGGAGAACAGGTGCAGTTATTACAGGTAATGAGTGGAGAACAGGTGCAGGTAATGAGTGGAGAACAGGTGCAGTTATTACAGGTAATGAGTGGAGAACAGGTACAGGTAATGAGTGGAGAACAGGTGCAGTTATTACAGGTAATGAGTGGAGAACAGGTGCAGTTATTACAGGTAATGAGTGGAGAACAGGTGCAGGTAATACAGGTAATGAGTGGAGAACAGGTGCAGTTATTACAGGTAATGAGTGGAGAACAGGTGCAGGTAATACAGGTAATGAGTGGAGAACAGGTGCAGTTATTACAGGTAATGAGTGGAGAACAGGTACAGATAATACAGGTAATGAGTGGAGAACAGGTGCAGGTAATGAGTGGAGAACAGGTACAGTTATTACAGGTAATGAGTGGAGAACAGGTGCAGTTATTACAGGTAATGAGTGGAGAACAGGTGCAGGTAATGAGTGGAGAACAGGTGCAGTTATTACAGGTAATGAGTGGAGAACAGGTGCAGGTAATGAGTGGAGAACAGGTGCAGGTAATACAGGTAATGAGTGGAGAACAGGTGCAGTTATTACAGGTAATGAGTGGAGAACAGGTGCAGGTAATACAGGTAATGAGTGGAGAACAGGTGCAGGTAATACAGGTAATGAGTGGAGAACAGGTGCAGTTATTGCAGGTAATGAGTGGAGAACAGGTGCAGTTATTACAGGTAATGAGTGGAGAACAGGTGCAGTTATTACAGGTAATGAGTGGAGAACAGGTGCAGGTAATACAGGTAATGAGTGGAGAACAGGTGCAGTTATTACAGGTAATGAGTGGAGAACAGGTGCAGGTAATACAGGTAATGAGTGGAGAACAGGTGCAGTTATTACAGGTAATGAGTGGAGAACAGGTGCAGTTATTACAGGTAATGAGTGGAGAACAGGTGCAGGTAATGAGTGGAGAACAGGTGCAGGTAATACAGGTAATGAGTGGAGAACAGGTGCAGGTAATACAGGTAATGAGTGGAGAACATGTGCAGTTATTACAGGTAATGAGTGGAGAACAGGTGAAGTTATTACAGGTAATGAGTGGAGAACAGGTGCAGGTAATACAGGTAATGAGTGGAGAACAGGTGCAGTTATTACAGGTAATGAGTGGAGAACAGGTGCAGGTAATGAGTGGAGAACAGGTGCAGTTATTACAGGTAATGAGTGGAGAACAGGTGCAGTTATTACAGGTAATGAGTGGAGAACAGGTGCAGTTATTACAGGTAATGAGTGGAGAACAGGTACAGGTAATGAGTGGAGAACAGGTGCAGGTAATACAGGTAATGAGTGGAGAACAGGTGCAGGTAATACAGGTAATGAGTGGAGAACAGGTGCAGGTAATGAGTGGAGAACAGGTGCAGGTAATGAGTGGAGAACAGGTGCAGTTATTACAGGTAATGAGTGGAGAACAGGTGCAGTTATTACAGGTAATGAGTGGAGAACAGGTGCAGGTAATACAGGTAATGAGTGGAGAACAGGTGCAGTTATTACAGGTAATGAGTGGAGAACAGGTGCAGGTAATACAGGTAATGAGTGGAGAACAGGTGCAGGTAATACAGGTAATGAGTGGAGAACAGGTGCAGTTATTACAGGTAATGAGTGGAGAACAGGTGCAGTTATTACAGGTAATGAGTGGAGAACAGGTGCAGGTAATGAGTGGAGAACAGGTGCAGGTAATACAGGTAATGAGTGGAGAACAGGTGCAGTTATTACAGGTAATGAGTGGAGAACAGGTGCAGGTAATGAGTGGAGAACAGGTGCAGGTAATACAGGTAATGAGTGGAGAACAGGTGCAGGTAATGAGTGGAGAACAGGTGCAGGTAATACAGGTAATGAGTGGAGAACAGGTGCAGGTAATGAGTGGAGAACAGGTGCAGGTAATACAGGTAATGAGTGGAGAACAGGTGCAGGTAATACAGGTAATGAGTGGAGAACAGGTGCAGGTAATACAGGTAATGAGTGGAGAACAGGTGCAGTTATTACAGGTAATGAGTGGAGAACAGGTGCAGGTAATACAGGTAATGAGTGGAGAACAGGTGCAGGTAATACAGGTAATGAGTGGAGAACAGGTGCAGTTATTACAGGTAATGAGTGGAGAACAGGTGCAGGTAATGAGTGGAGAACAGGTGCAGGTAATACAGGTAATGAGTGGAGAACAGGTGCAGTTATTACAGGTAATGAGTGGAGAACAGGTGCAGTTATTACAGGTAATGAGTGGAGAACAGGTGCAGGTAATACAGGTAATGAGTGGAGAACAGGTGCAGTTATTACAGGTAATGAGTGGAGAACAGGTGCAGGTAATGAGTGGAGAACAGGTGCAGGTAATACAGGTAATGAGTGGAGAACAGGTGCAGTTATTACAGGTAATGAGTGGAGAACAGGTGCAGTTATTACAGGTAATGAGTGGAGAACAGGTGCAGGTAATACAAGTAATGAGTGGAGAACAGGTGCAGTTATTACAGGTAATGAGTGGAGAACAGGTGCAGGTAATGAGTGGAGAACAGGTGCAGGTAATACAGGTAATGAGTGGAGAACAGGTGCAGGTAATACAGGTAATGAGTGGAGAACAGGTGCAGTTATTACAGGTAATGAGTGGAGAACAGGTGCAGGTAATACAGGTAATGAGTGGAGAACAGGTGCAGTTATTACAGGTAATGAGTGGAGAACAGGTGCAGTTATTACAGGTAATGAGTGGAGAACAGGTGCAGGTAATGAGTGGAGAACAGGTGCAGGTAATGAGTGGAGAACAGGTGCAGTTATTACAGGTAATGAGTGGAGAACAGGTGCAGTTATTACAGGTAATGAGTGGAGAACAGGTACAGGTAATGAGTGGAGAACAGGTGCAGTTATTACAGGTAATGAGTGGAGAACAGGTGCAGGTAATGAGTGGAGAACAGGTGCAGGTAATACAGGTAATGAGTGGAGAACAGGTGCAGGTAATACAGGTAATGAGTGGAGAACAGGTGCAGTTATTACAGGTAATGAGTGGAGAACAGGTGCAGTTATTACAGGTAATGAGTGGAGAAGAGGTGCAGGTATTACAGGTAATGAGTGGAGAACAGGTGCAGTTATTACAGGTAATGAGTGGAGAACAGGTGCAGGTAATGAGTGGAGAACAGGTGCAGTTATTACAGGTAATGAGTGGAGAAGAGGTGCAGGTAATGAGTGGAGAACAGGTGCAGGTAATACAGGTAATGAGTGGAGAACAGGTGCAGGTAATACAGGTAATGAGTGGAGAACAGGTGCAGGTAATACAGGTAATGAGTGGAGAACAGGTTCAGGTAATATAGGTAATGAGTGGAGAACAGGTGCAGGTAATACAGGTAATGAGTGGAGAACAGGTGCAGTTATTACAGGTAATGAGTGGAGAACAGGTGCAGTTATTACAGGTAATGAGTGGAGAACAGGTGCAGTTATTACAGGTAATGAGTGGAGAACAGGTGCAGGTAATGAGTGGAGAACAGGTGCAGGTAATGAGTGGAGAACAGGTGCAGTTATTACAGGTAATGAGTGGAGAACAGGTGCAGTTATTACAGGTAATGAGTGGAGAACAGGTACAGGTAATGAGTGGAGAACAGGTGCAGTTATTACAGGTAATGAGTGGAGAACAGGTGCAGGTAATGAGTGGAGAACAGGTGCAGGTAATACAGGTAATGAGTGGAGAACAGGTGCAGGTAATACAGGTAATGAGTGGAGAACAGGTGCAGTTATTACAGGTAATGAGTGGAGAACAGGTGCAGTTATTACAGGTAATGAGTGGAGAAGAGGTGCAGGTATTACAGGTAATGAGTGGAGAACAGGTGCAGTTATTACAGGTAATGAGTGGAGAACAGGTGCAGGTAATGAGTGGAGAACAGGTGCAGTTATTACAGGTAATGAGTGGAGAAGAGGTGCAGGTAATGAGTGGAGAACAGGTGCAGGTAATACAGGTAATGAGTGGAGAACAGGTGCAGGTAATACAGGTAATGAGTGGAGAACAGGTGCAGGTAATACAGGTAATGAGTGGAGAACAGGTTCAGGTAATATAGGTAATGAGTGGAGAACAGGTGCAGGTAATACAGGTAATGAGTGGAGAACAGGTGCAGTTATTACAGGTAATGAGTGGAGAACAGGTGCAGGTAATACAGGTAATGAGTGGAGAACAGGTGCAGTTATTACAGGTAATGAGTGGAGAACAGGTGCAGGTAATACAGGTGAGTGGAGAACAGGTGCAGTTATTACAGGTAATGAGTGGAGAACAGGTGCAGTTATTACAGGTAATGAGTGGAGAACAGGTGCAGGTAATACAGGTAATAAGTGGAGAACAGGTACAGTTATTACAGGTAATGAGTGGAGAACAGGTGCAGTTATTACAGGTAATGAGTGGAGAACAGGTGCAGGTAATGAGTGGAGAACAGGTGCAGTTATTACAGGTAATGAGTGGAGAACAGGTGCAGGTAATGAGTGGAGAACAGGTGCAGTTATTACAGGTAATGAGTGGAGAACAGGTGCAGTTATTACAGGTAATGAGTGGAGAACAGGTGCAGGTAATACAGGTAATGAGTGGAGAACAGGTGCAGTTATTACAGGTAATGAGTGGAGAACAGGTGCAGGTAATGAGTGGAGAACAGGTGCAGGTAATACAGGTAATGAGTGGAGAACAGGTGCAGGTAATACAGGTAATGAGTGGAGAACATGTGCAGTTATTACAGGTAATGAGTGGAGAACAGGTGCAGTTATTACAGGTAATGAGTGGAGAACAGGTGCAGTTATTACAGGTAATGAGTGGAGAACAGGTGCAGGTAATACAGGTAATGAGTGGAGAACAGGTGCAGTTATTACAGGTAATGAGTGGAGAACAGGTGCAGTTATTACAGGTAATGAGTGGAGAACAGGTGCAGGTAATACAGGTAATGAGTGGAGAACAGGTGCAGTTATTACAGGTAATGAGTGGAGAACAGGTGCAGTTATTACAGGTAATGAGTGGAGAACAGGTGCAGGTAATGAGTGGAGAACAGGTGCAGTTATTACAGGTAATGAGTGGAGAACAGGTGCAGTTATTACAGGTAATGAGTGGAGAACAGGTGCAGGTAATACAGGTAATGAGTGGAGAACAGGTGCAGGTAATACAGGTAATGAGTGGAGAACAGGTGCAGTTATTACAGGTAATGAGTGGAGAACAGGTGCAGGTAATACAGGTAATGAGTGGAGAACAGGTGCAGTTATTACAGGTAATGAGTGGAGAACAGGTGCAGTTATTACAGGTAATGAGTGGAGAACAGGTGCAGGTAATGAGTGGAGAACAGGTGCAGTTATTACAGGTAATGAGTGGAGAACAGGTACAGGTAATGAGTGGAGAACAGGTGCAGTTATTACAGGTAATGAGTGGAGAACAGGTGCAGTTATTACAGGTAATGAGTGGAGAACAGGTGCAGGTAATACAGGTAATGAGTGGAGAACAGGTGCAGTTATTACAGGTAATGAGTGGAGAACAGGTGCAGGTAATACAGGTAATGAGTGGAGAACAGGTGCAGTTATTACAGGTAATGAGTGGAGAACAGGTACAGATAATACAGGTAATGAGTGGAGAACAGGTGCAGGTAATGAGTGGAGAACAGGTACAGTTATTACAGGTAATGAGTGGAGAACAGGTGCAGTTATTACAGGTAATGAGTGGAGAACAGGTGCAGGTAATGAGTGGAGAACAGGTGCAGTTATTACAGGTAATGAGTGGAGAACAGGTGCAGGTAATGAGTGGAGAACAGGTGCAGGTAATACAGGTAATGAGTGGAGAACAGGTGCAGTTATTACAGGTAATGAGTGGAGAACAGGTGCAGGTAATACAGGTAATGAGTGGAGAACAGGTGCAGGTAATACAGGTAATGAGTGGAGAACAGGTGCAGTTATTGCAGGTAATGAGTGGAGAACAGGTGCAGTTATTACAGGTAATGAGTGGAGAACAGGTGCAGTTATTACAGGTAATGAGTGGAGAACAGGTGCAGGTAATACAGGTAATGAGTGGAGAACAGGTGCAGTTATTACAGGTAATGAGTGGAGAACAGGTGCAGGTAATACAGGTAATGAGTGGAGAACAGGTGCAGTTATTACAGGTAATGAGTGGAGAACAGGTGCAGTTATTACAGGTAATGAGTGGAGAACAGGTGCAGGTAATGAGTGGAGAACAGGTGCAGTTATTACAGGTAATGAGTGGAGAACAGGTGCAGTTATTACAGGTAATGAGTGGAGAACAGGTGCAGTTATTACAGGTAATGAGTGGAGAACAGGTACAGGTAATGAGTGGAGAACAGGTGCAGGTAATACAGGTAATGAGTGGAGAACAGGTGCAGGTAATACAGGTAATGAGTGGAGAACAGGTGCAGGTAATGAGTGGAGAACAGGTGCAGGTAATGAGTGGAGAACAGGTGCAGTTATTACAGGTAATGAGTGGAGAACAGGTGCAGTTATTACAGGTAATGAGTGGAGAACAGGTGCAGTTATTACAGGTAATGAGTGGAGAACAGGTGAAGTTATTACAGGTAATGAGTGGAGAACAGGTGCAGGTAATACAGGTAATGAGTGGAGAACAGGTGCAGTTATTACAGGTAATGAGTGGAGAACAGGTGCAGGTAATGAGTGGAGAACAGGTGCAGTTATTACAGGTAATGAGTGGAGAACAGGTGCAGTTATTACAGGTAATGAGTGGAGAACAGGTGCAGTTATTACAGGTAATGAGTGGAGAACAGGTACAGGTAATGAGTGGAGAACAGGTGCAGGTAATACAGGTAATGAGTGGAGAACAGGTGCAGGTAATACAGGTAATGAGTGGAGAACAGGTGCAGGTAATGAGTGGAGAACAGGTGCAGGTAATGAGTGGAGAACAGGTGCAGTTATTACAGGTAATGAGTGGAGAACAGGTGCAGTTATTACAGGTAATGAGTGGAGAACAGGTGCAGGTAATACAGGTAATGAGTGGAGAACAGGTGCAGTTATTACAGGTAATGAGTGGAGAACAGGTGCAGGTAATACAGGTAATGAGTGGAGAACAGGTGCAGTTATTACAGGTAATGAGTGGAGAACAGGTGCAGTTATTACAGGTAATGAGTGGAGAACAGGTGCAGGTAATGAGTGGAGAACAGGTGCAGGTAATACAGGTAATGAGTGGAGAACAGGTGCAGTTATTACAGGTAATGAGTGGAGAACAGGTGCAGGTAATGAGTGGAGAACAGGTGCAGGTAATACAGGTAATGAGTGGAGAACAGGTGCAGGTAATGAGTGGAGAACAGGTGCAGGTAATACAGGTAATGAGTGGAGAACAGGTGCAGGTAATGAGTGGAGAACAGGTGCAGGTAATACAGGTAATGAGTGGAGAACAGGTGCAGGTAATACAGGTAATGAGTGGAGAACAGGTGCAGGTAATACAGGTAATGAGTGGAGAACAGGTGCAGTTATTACAGGTAATGAGTGGAGAACAGGTGCAGGTAATACAGGTAATGAGTGGAGAACAGGTGCAGGTAATACAGGTAATGAGTGGAGAACAGGTGCAGTTATTACAGGTAATGAGTGGAGAACAGGTGCAGGTAATGAGTGGAGAACAGGTGCAGGTAATACAGGTAATGAGTGGAGAACAGGTGCAGTTATTACAGGTAATGAGTGGAGAACAGGTGCAGGTAATACAGGTAATGAGTGGAGAACAGGTGCAGTTATTACAGGTAATGAGTGGAGAATCGGCGCAGGTAATACAGGTAATGAGTGGAGAACAGGTGCAGTTATTACAGGTAATGAGTGGAGAACAGGTGCAGGTAATGAGTGGAGAACAGGTGCAGGTAATACAGGTAATGAGTGGAGAACAGGTGCAGGTAATGAGTGGAGAACAGGTGCAGTTATTACAGGTAATGAGTGGAGAACAGGTGCAGTTATTACAGGTAATGAGTGGAGAACAGATGCAGGTAATGAGTGGAGAACAGGTGCAGGTAATACAGGTAATGAGTGGAGAACAGGTGCAGGTAATGAGTGGAGAACAGGTGCAGGTAATACAGGTAATGAGTGGAGAACAGGTGCAGGTAATACAGGTAATGAGTGGAGAACAGGTGCAGGTAATACAGGTAATGAGTGGAGAACAGGTGCAGTTATTACAGGTAATGAGTGGAGAACAGGTGCAGGTAATGAGTGGAGAACAGGTGCAGGTAATACAGGTAATGAGTGGAGAACAGGTGCAGTTATTACAGGTAATGAGTGGAGAACAGGTGCAGTTATTACAGGTAATGAGTGGAGAACAGGTGCAGGTAATACAAGTAATGAGTGGAGAACAGGTGCAGTTATTACAGGTAATGAGTGGAGAACAGGTGCAGTTATTACAGGTAATGAGTGGAGAACAGGTGCAGGTAATGAGTGGAGAACAGGTGCAGGTAATACAGGTAATGAGTGGAGAACAGGTGCAGGTAATACAGGTAATGAGTGGAGAACAGGTGCAGTTATTACAGGTAATGAGTGGAGAACAGGTGCAGGTAATACAGGTAATGAGTGGAGAACAGGTGCAGTTATTACAGGTAATGAGTGGAGAACAGGTGCAGTTATTACAGGTAATGAGTGGAGAACAGGTGCAGTTATTACAGGTAATGAGTGGAGAACAGGTGCAGGTAATGAGTGGAGAACAGGTGCAGGTAATGAGTGGAGAACAGGTGCAGTTATTACAGGTAATGAGTGGAGAACAGGTGCAGTTATTACAGGTAATGAGTGGAGAACAGGTACAGGTAATGAGTGGAGAACAGGTGCAGTTATTACAGGTAATGAGTGGAGAACAGGTGCAGGTAATGAGTGGAGAACAGGTGCAGGTAATACAGGTAATGAGTGGAGAACAGGTGCAGGTAATAGAGGTAATGAGTGGAGAACAGGTGCAGTTATTACAGGTAATGAGTGGAGAACAGGTGCAGTTATTACAGGTAATGAGTGGAGAACAGGTGCAGTTATTACAGGTAATGAGTGGAGAACAGGTGCAGTTATTACAGGTAATGAGTGGAGAAGAGGTGCAGGTATTACAGGTAATGAGTGGAGAACAGGTGCAGTTATTACAGGTAATGAGTGGAGAACAGGTGCAGTTATTACAGGTAATGAGTGGAGAACAGGTGCAGGTAATGAGTGGAGAACAGGTGCAGTTATTACAGGTAATGAGTGGAGAAGAGGTGCAGGTAATGAGTGGAGAACAGGTGCAGGTAATACAGGTAATGAGTGGAGAACAGGTGCAGGTAATACAGGTAATGAGTGGAGAACAGGTTCAGGTAATATAGGTAATGAGTGGAGAACAGGTGCAGGTAATACAGGTAATGAGTGGAGAACAGGTGCAGTTATTACAGGTAATGAGTGGAGAACAGGTGCAGGTAATACAGGTGAGTGGAGAACAGGTGCAGTTATTACAGGTAATGAGTGGAGAACAGGTGCAGTTATTACAGGTAATGAGTGGAGAACAGGTGCAGTTATTACAGGTAATGAGTGGAGAACAGGTGCAGGTAATACAGGTAATGAGTGGAGAACAGGTGCAGTTATTACAGGTAATGAGTGGAGAACAGGTGCAGGTAATGAGTGGAGAACAGGTGCAGTTATTACAGGTAATGAGTGGAGAACAGGTGCAGTTATTACAGGTAATGAGTGGAGAACAGGTGCAGTTATTACAGGTAATGAGTGGAGAACAGGTACAGGTAATGAGTGGAGAACAGGTGCAGGTAATACAGGTAATGAGTGGAGAACAGGTGCAGGTAATACAGGTAATGAGTGGAGAACAGGTGCAGTTATTACAGGTAATGAGTGGAGAACAGGTGCAGGTAATACAGGTAATGAGTGGAGAACAGGTGCAGTTATTACAGGTAATGAGTGGAGAACAGGTGCAGGTAATGAGTGGAGAACAGGTGCAGTTATTACAGGTAATGAGTGGAGAACAGGTGCAGTTATTACAGGTAATGAGTGGAGAACAGGTGCAGGTAATACAGGTAATGAGTGGAGAACAGGTGCAGTTATTACAGGTAATGAGTGGAGAACAGGTGCAGTTATTACAGGTAATGAGTGGAGAACAGGTGCAGTTATTACAGGTAATGAGTGGAGAACAGGTGCAGGTAATACAGGTAATGAGTGGAGAACAGGTGCAGGTAATACAGGTAATGAGTGGAGAACAGGTGCAGTTATTACAGGTAATGAGTGGAGAACAGGTGCAGGTAATACAGGTAATGAGTGGAGAACAGGTGCAGGTAATACAGGTAATGAGTGGAGAACAGGTGCAGGTAATACAGGTAATGAGTGGAGAACAGGTGCAGTTATTACAGGTAATGAGTGGAGAACAGGTACAGGTAATGAGTGGAGAACAGGTACAGATAATACAGGTAATGAGTGGAGAACAGGTGCAGGTAATGAGTGGAGAACAGGTGCAGGTAATGAGTGGAGAACAGGTACAGTTATTACAGGTAATGAGTGGAGAACAGGTGCAGTTATTACAGGTAATGAGTGGAGAACAGGTGCAGTTATTACAGGTAATGAGAGGAGAACAGGTGCAGGTAATGAGTGGAGAACAGGTGCAGGTAATACAGGTAATGAGTGGAGAACAGGTGCAGTTATTACAGGTAATGAGTGGAGAACAGGTGCAGGTAATACAGGTAATGAGTGGAGAACAGGTGCAGGTAATACAGGTAATGAGTGGAGAACAGGTGCAGTTATTGCAGGTAATGAGTGGAGAACAGGTGCAGTTATTACAGGTAATGAGTGGAGAACAGGTGCAGTTATTACAGGTAATGAGTGGAGAACAGGTGCAGGTAATACAGGTAATGAGTGGAGAACAGGTGCAGTTATTACAGGTAATGAGTGGAGAATAGGTGCAGGTAATACAGGTAATGAGTGGAGAACAGGTGCAGTTATTACAGGTAATGAGTGGAGAACAGGTGCAGTTATTACAGGTAATGAGTGGAGAACAGGTGCAGGTAATGAGTGGAGAACAGGTGCAGGTAATACAGGTAATGAGTGGAGAACAGGTGCAGGTAATACAGGTAATGAGTGGAGAACAGGTGCAGTTATTACAGGTAATGAGTGGAGAACAGGTGCAGGTAATACAGGTAATGAGTGGACAACAGGTGCAGTTATTACAGGTAATGAGTGGAGAACAGGTGCAGTTATTACAGGTAATGAGTGGAGAACAGGTGCAGGTAATGAGTGGAGAACAGGTGCAGGTAATGAGTGGAGAACAGGTGCAGTTATTACAGGTAATGAGTGGAGAACAGGTGCAGTTATTACAGGTAATGAGTGGAGAACAGGTACAGGTAATGAGTGGAGAACAGGTGCAGTTATTACAGGTAATGAGTGGAGAACAGGTGCAGGTAATGAGTGGAGAACAGGTGCAGGTAATACAGGTAATGAGTGGAGAACAGGTGCAGGTAATACAGGTAATGAGTGGAGAACAGGTGCAGTTATTACAGGTAATGAGTGGAGAACAGGTGCAGGTAATACAGGTAATGAGTGGAGAACAGGTGCAGTTATTACAGGTAATGAGTGGAGAACAGGTGCAGTTATTACAGGTAATGAGTGGAGAAGAGGTGCAGGTATTACAGGTAATGAGTGGAGAACAGGTGCAGTTATTACAGGTAATGAGTGGAGAACAGGTGCAGTTATTACAGGTAATGAGTGGAGAACAGGTGCAGTTATTACAGGTAATGAGTGGAGAACAGGTGCAGGTAATGAGTGGAGAACAGGTGCAGTTATTACAGGTAATGAGTGGAGAAGAGGTGCAGGTAATGAGTGGAGAACAGGTGCAGGTAATACAGGTAATGAGTGGAGAACAGGTGCAGGTAATACAGGTAATGAGTGGAGAACAGGTGCAGTTATTACAGGTAATGAGTGGAGAACAGGTTCAGGTAATATAGGTAATGAGTGGAGAACAGGTGCAGGTAATACAGGTAATGAGTGGAGAACAGGTGCAGTTATTACAGGTAATGAGTGGAGAACAGGTGCAGGTAATACAGGTAATGAGTGGAGAACAGGTGCAGGTAATACAGGTGAGTGGAGAACAGGTGCAGTTATTACAGGTAATGAGTGGAGAACAGGTGCAGTTATTACAGGTAATGAGTGGAGAACAGGTGCAGGTAATACAGGTAATGAGTGGAGAACAGGTGCAGTTAATACAGGTAATGAGTGGAGAACAGGTGCAGTTATTACAGGTAATGAGTGGAGAACAGGTGCAGGTAATACAGGTAATGAGTGGAGAACAGGTGCAGTTATTACAGGTAATGAGTGGAGAACAGGTGCAGGTAATGAGTGGAGAACAGGTGCAGGTAATACAGGTAATGAGTGGAGAACAGGTAATACAGGTAATGAGTGGAGAACATGTGCAGTTATTACAGGTAATGAGTGGAGAACAGGTGCAGTTATTACAGGTAATGAGTGGAGAACAGGTGCAGTTATTACAGGTAATGAGTGGAGAACAGGTGCAGGTAATACAGGTAATGAGTGGAGAACAGGTGCAGGTAATACAGGTGAGTGGAGAACAGGTGCAGTTATTACAGGTAATGAGTGGAGAACAGGTGCAGTTATTACAGGTAATGAGTGGAGAACAGGTGCAGGTAATACAGGTAATGAGTGGAGAACAGGTGCAGTTAATACAGGTAATGAGTGGAGAACAGGTGCAGTTATTACAGGTAATGAGTGGAGAACAGGTGCAGGTAATACAGGTAATGAGTGGAGAACAGGTGCAGTTATTACAGGTAATGAGTGGAGAACAGGTGCAGGTAATGAGTGGAGAACAGGTGCAGGTAATACAGGTAATGAGTGGAGAACAGGTAATACAGGTAATGAGTGGAGAACGTGCAGTTATTACAGGTAATGAGTGGAGAACAGGTGCAGTTATTACAGGTAATGAGTGGAGAACAGGTGCAGGTAATACAGGTAATGAGTGGAGAACAGGTGCAGTTATTACAGGTAATGAGTGGAGAACAGGTGCAGGTAATGAGTGGAGAACAGGTGCAGTTATTACAGGTAATGAGTGGAGAACAGGTGCAGTTATTACAGGTAATGAGTGGAGAACAGGTGCAGTTATTACAGGTAATGAGTGGAGAACAGGTACAGGTAATGAGTGGAGAACAGGTGCAGGTAATACAGGTAATGAGTGGAGAACAGGTGCAGGTAATACAGGTAATGAGTGGAGAACAGGTGCAGGTAATGAGTGGAGAACAGGTGCAGGTAATGAGTGGAGAACAGGTGCAGTTATTACAGGTAATGAGTGGAGAACAGGTGCAGTTATTACAGGTAATGAGTGGAGAACAGGTGCAGGTAATACAGGTAATGAGTGGAGAACAGGTGCAGGTAATACAGGTAATGAGTGGAGAACAGGTGCAGTTATTACAGGTAATGAGTGGAGAACAGGTGCAGTTATTACAGGTAATTAGTGGAGAACAGGTGCAGGTAATACAGGTAATGAGTGGAGAACAGGTGCAGTTATTACAGGTAATGAGTGGAGAACAGGTGCAGTTATTACAGGTAATGAGTGGAGAACAGGTGCAGGTAATGAGTGGAGAACAGGTGCAGTTATTACAGGTAATGAGTGGAGAACAGGTAATGAGTGGAGAACAGGTGCAGTTATTACAGGTAATGAGTGGAGAACAGGTGCAGGTAATGAGTGGAGAACAGGTGCAGTTATTACAGGTAATGAGTGGAGAACAGGTACAGGTAATGAGTGGAGAACAGGTACAGGTAATACAGGTAATGAGTGGAGAACAGGTGCAGTTATTACAGGTAATGAGTGGAGAACAGGTGCAGGTAATACAGGTAATGAGTGGAGAACAGGTGCAGTTATTACAGGTAATGAGTGGAGAACAGGTGCAGGTAATACAGGTAATGAGTGGAGAACAGGTGCAGGTAATACAGGTAATGAGTGGAGAACAGGTGCAGTTATTACAGGTAATGAGTGGAGAACAGGTACAGGTAATGAGTGGAGAACAGGTACAGATAATACAGGTAATGAGTGGAGAACAGGTGCAGGTAATGAGTGGAGAACAGGTGCAGGTAATGAGTGGAGAACAGGTGCAGGTAATGAGTGGAGAACAGGTGCAGTTATTACAGGTAATGAGTGGAGAACAGGTGCAGTTATTACAGGTAATGAGTGGAGAACAGGTTCAGGTAATATAGGTAATGAGTGGAGAACAGGTGCAGGTAATACAGGTAATGAGTGGAGAACAGGTGCAGGTAATACAGGTAATGAGTGGAGAACAGGTGCAGTTATTACAGGTAATGAGTGGAGAACAGGTGCAGTTATTACAGGTAATGAGTGGAGAACAGGTGCAGTTATTACAGGTAATGAGTGGAGAACAGGTGCAGGTAATACAGGTAATGAGTGGAGAACAGGTGCAGGTAATACAGGTGAGTGGAGAACAGGTGCAGTTATTACAGGTAATGAGTGGAGAACAGGTGCAGTTATTACAGGTAATGAGTGGAGAACAGGTGCAGGTAATACAGGTAATGAGTGGAGAACAGGTGCAGTTAATACAGGTAATGAGTGGAGAACAGGTGCAGTTATTACAGGTAATGAGTGGAGAACAGGTGCAGGTAATACAGGTAATGAGTGGAGAACAGGTGCAGTTATTACAGGTAATGAGTGGAGAACAGGTGCAGGTAATGAGTGGAGAACAGGTGCAGGTAATACAGGTAATGAGTGGAGAACAGGTGCAGGTAATACAGGTAATGAGTGGAGAACATGTGCAGTTATTACAGGTAATGAGTGGAGAACAGGTGCAGTTATTACAGGTAATGAGTGGAGAACAGGTGCAGTTATTACAGGTAATGAGTGGAGAACAGGTGCAGGTAATACAGGTAATGAGTGGAGAACAGGTGCAGTTATTACAGGTAATGAGTGGAGAACAGGTGCAGGTAATGAGTGGAGAACAGGTGCAGTTATTACAGGTAATGAGTGGAGAACAGGTGCAGTTATTACAGGTAATGAGTGGAGAACAGGTGCAGTTATTACAGGTAATGAGTGGAGAACAGGTACAGGTAATGAGTGGAGAACAGGTGCAGGTAATACAGGTAATGAGTGGAGAACAGGTGCAGGTAATACAGGTAATGAGTGGAGAACAGGTGCAGGTAATGAGTGGAGAACAGGTGCAGGTAATGAGTGGAGAACAGGTGCAGTTATTACAGGTAATGAGTGGAGAACAGGTGCAGTTATTACAGGTAATGAGTGGAGAACAGGTGCAGGTAATACAGGTAATGAGTGGAGAACAGGTGCAGTTATTACAGGTAATGAGTGGAGAACAGGTGCAGGTAATACAGGTAATGAGTGGAGAACAGGTGCAGGTAATACAGGTAATGAGTGGAGAACAGGTGCAGTTATTACAGGTAATGAGTGGAGAACAGGTGCAGTTATTACAGGTAATTAGTGGAGAACAGGTGCAGGTAATACAGGTAATGAGTGGAGAACAGGTGCAGTTATTACAGGTAATGAGTGGAGAACAGGTGCAGTTATTACAGGTAATGAGTGGAGAATAGGTGCAGGTAATGAGTGGAGAACAGGTGCAGTTATTACAGGTAATGAGTGGAGAACAGGTGCAGGTAATGAGTGGAGAACAGGTGCAGTTATTACAGGTAATGAGTGGAGAACAGGTAATGAGTGGAGAACAGGTGCAGTTATTACAGGTAATGAGTGGAGAACAGGTGCAGGTAATGAGTGGAGAACAGGTGCAGTTATTACAGGTAATGAGTGGAGAACAGGTACAGGTAATGAGTGGAGAACAGGTACAGGTAATACAGGTCATGAGTGGAGAACAGGTGCAGTTATTACAGGTAATGAGTGGAGAACAGGTGCAGGTAATACAGGTAATGAGTGGAGAACAGGTGCAGTTATTACAGGTAATGAGTGGAGAACAGGTGCAGGTAATACAGGTAATGAGTGGAGAACAGGTGCAGGTAATACAGGTAATGAGTGGAGAACAGGTGCAGTTATTACAGGTAATGAGTGGAGAACAGGTACAGGTAATGAGTGGAGAACAGGTACAGATAATACAGGTAATGAGTGGAGAACAGGTGCAGGTAATGAGTGGAGAACAGGTGCAGGTAATGAGTGGAGAACAGGTGCAGGTAATGAGTGGAGAACAGGTGCAGTTATTACAGGTAATGAGTGGAGAACAGGTGCAGTTATTACAGGTAATGAGTGGAGAACAGGTGCAGTTATTACAGGTAATGAGTGGAGAACAGGTACAGGTAATGAGTGGAGAACAGGTGCAGGTAATACAGGTAATGAGTGGAGAACAGGTGCAGGTAATGAGTGGAGAACAGGTGCAGGTAATGAGTGGAGAACAGGTGCAGTTATTACAGGTAATGAGTGGAGAACAGGTGCAGTTATTACAGGTAATGAGTGGAGAACAGGTGCAGTTATTACTGGTAATGAGTGGAGAACAGGTGCAGTTATTACAGGTAATGAGTGGAGAACAGGTGCAGGTAATACAGGTAATGAGTGGAGAACAGGTGCAGGTAATACAGGTAATGAGTGGAGAACAGGTGCAGTTATTACAGGTAATGAGTGGAGAACAGGTGCAGTTATTACAGGTAATTAGTGGAGAACAGGTGCAGGTAATACAGGTAATGAGTGGAGAACAGGTGCAGGTAATGAGTGGAGAACAGGTGCAGTTATTACAGGTAATGAGTGGAGAACAGGTGCAGGTAATGAGTGGAGAACAGGTGCAGTTATTACAGGTAATGAGTGGAGAACAGGTACAGGTAATGAGTGGAGAACAGGTGCAGTTATTACAGGTAATGAGTGGAGAACAGGTGCAGGTAATGAGTGGAGAACAGGTGCAGTTATTACAGGTAATGAGTGGAGAACAGGTACAGGTAATGAGTGGAGAACAGGTACAGGTAATACAGGTAATGAGTGGAGAACAGGTGCAGTTATTACAGGTAATGAGTGGAGAACAGGTGCAGGTAATGAGTGGAGAACAGGTGCAGTTATTACAGGTAATGAGTGGAGAACAGGTGCAGGTAATACAGGTAATGAGTGGAGAACAGGTGCAGGTAATACAGGTAATGAGTGGAGAACAGGTGCAGTTATTACAGGTAATGAGTGGAGAACAGGTACAGGTAATGAGTGGAGAACAGGTACAGATAATACAGGTAATGAGTGGAGAACAGGTGCAGGTAATGAGTGGAGAACAGGTGCAGGTAATGAGTGGAGAACAGGTACAGGTAATGAGTGGAGAACAGGTGCAGTTATTACAGGTAATGAGTGGAGAACAGGTACAGGTAATGAGTGGAGAACAGGTTTAGTTATTACAGGTAATGAGTGGAGAACAGGTGCAGTTATTACAGGTAATGAGTGGAGAACAGGTGCAGGTAATACAGGTAATGAATGGAGAACAGGTGCAGTTATTACAGGTAATGAGTGGAGAACAGGTGCAGGTAATACAGGTAATGAGTGGAGAACAGGTGCAGGTAATACAGGTAATGAGTGGAGAACAGGTGCAGGTAATGAGTGGAGAACAGGTGCAGGTAATGAGTGGAGAACAGGTGCAGTTATTACAGGTAATGAGTGGAGAACAGGTGCAGGTAATGAGTGGAGAACAGGTGCAGTTATTACAGGTAATGAGTGGAGAACAGGTGCAGGTAATGAGTGGAGAACAGGTGCAGGTAATACAGGTAATGAGTGGAGAACAGGTGCAGGTATTACAGGTAATGAGTGGAGAACAGGTGCAGGTAATACAGGTAATGAGTGGAGAACAGGTGCAGGTAATACAGGTAATGAGTGGAGAACAGGTGCAGTTATTGCAGGTAATGAGTGGAGAACAGGTGCAGTTATTACAGGTAATGAGTGGAGAACAGGTGCAGTTATTACAGGTAATGAGTGGAGAACAGGTGCAGGTAATGAGTGGAGAACAGGTGCAGGTAATACAGGTAATGAGTGGAGAACAGATGCAGGTAATACAGGTAATGAGTGGAGAACATGTGCAGTTATTACAGGTAATGAGTGGAGAACAGGTGCAGTTATTACAGGTAATGAGTGGAGAACAGGTGCAGTTATTACAGGTAATGAGTGGAGAACAGGTGCAGGTAATACAGGTAATGAGTGGAGAACAGGTGCAGGTAATACAGGTAATGAGTGGAGAACAGGTGCAGTTATTACAGGTAATGAGTGGAGAACAGGTGCAGTTATTACAGGTAATGAGTGGAGAACAGGTGCAGGTAATACAGGTAATGAGTGGAGAACAGGTGCAGTTATTACAGGTAATGAGTGGAGAACAGGTGCAGTTATTACAGGTAATGAGTGGAGAACAGGTGCAGGTAATGAGTGGAGAACAGGTGCAGTTATTACAGGTAATGAGTGGAGAACAGGTGCAGTTATTACAGGTAATGAGTGGAGAACAGGTGCAGGTAATACAGGTAATGAGTGGAGAACAGGTGCAGGTAATACAGGTAATGAGTGGAGAACAGGTGCAGTTATTACAGGTAATGAGTGGAGAACAGGTGCAGGTAATACAGGTAATGAGTGGAGAACAGGTGCAGTTATTACAGGTAATGAGTGGAGAACAGGTGCAGTTATTACAGGTAATGAGTGGAGAACAGGTGCAGGTAATGAGTGGAGAACAGGTGCAGTTATTACAGGTAATGAGTGGAGAACAGGTACAGGTAATGAGTGGAGAACAGGTGCAGTTATTACAGGTAATGAGTGGAGAACAGGTGCAGTTATTACAGGTAATGAGTGGAGAACAGGTGCAGGTAATACAGGTAATGAGTGGAGAACAGGTGCAGTTATTACAGGTAATGAGTGGAGAACAGGTACAGGTAATGAGTGGAGAACAGGTACAGATAATACAGGTAATGAGTGGAGAACAGGTGCAGGTAATGAGTGGAGAACAGGTGCAGGTAATGAGTGGAGAACAGGTACAGGTAATGAGTGGAGAACAGGTGCAGTTATTACAGGTAATGAGTGGAGAACAGGTGCAGGTAATACAGGTAATGAGTGGAGAACAGGTGCAGTTATTACAGGTAATGAGTGGAGAACAGGTGCAGGTAATACAGGTAATGAGTGGAGAACAGGTGCAGGTAATACAGGTAATGAGTGGAGAACAGGTGCAGTTATTACAGGTAATGAGTGGAGAACAGGTACAGGTAATGAGTGGAGAACAGGTACAGATAATACAGGTAATGAGTGGAGAACAGGTGCAGGTAATGAGTGGAGAACAGGTGCAGGTAATGAGTGGAGAACAGGTGCAGTTATTACAGGTAATGAGTGGAGAACAGGTGCAGGTAATGAGTGGAGAACAGGTGCAGTTATTACAGGTAATGAGTGGAGAACAGGTGCAGGTAATGAGTGGAGAACAGGTGCAGGTAATACAGGTAATGAGTGGAGAACAGGTGCAGGTATTACAGGTAATGAGTGGAGAACAGGTGCAGGTAATACAGGTAATGAGTGGAGAACAGGTGCAGGTAATACAGGTAATGAGTGGAGAACAGGTGCAGTTATTGCAGGTAATGAGTGGAGAACAGGTGCAGTTATTACAGGTAATGAGTGGAGAACAGGTGCAGTTATTACAGGTAATGAGTGGAGAACAGGTGCAGGTAATGAGTGGAGAACAGGTGCAGGTAATACAGGTAATGAGTGGAGAACAGATGCAGGTAATACAGGTAATGAGTGGAGAACATGTGCAGTTATTACAGGTAATGAGTGGAGAACAGGTGCAGTTATTACAGGTAATGAGTGGAGAACAGGTGCAGTTATTACAGGTAATGAGTGGAGAACAGGTGCAGGTAATACAGGTAATGAGTGGAGAACAGGTGCAGGTAATACAGGTAATGAGTGGAGAACAGGTGCAGTTATTACAGGTAATGAGTGGAGAACAGGTGCAGTTATTACAGGTAATGAGTGGAGAACAGGTGCAGGTAATACAGGTAATGAGTGGAGAACAGGTGCAGTTATTACAGGTAATGAGTGGAGAACAGGTGCAGTTATTACAGGTAATGAGTGGAGAACAGGTGCAGGTAATGAGTGGAGAACAGGTGCAGTTATTACAGGTAATGAGTGGAGAACAGGTGCAGTTATTACAGGTAATGAGTGGAGAACAGGTGCAGGTAATACAGGTAATGAGTGGAGAACAGGTGCAGGTAATACAGGTAATGAGTGGAGAACAGGTGCAGTTATTACAGGTAATGAGTGGAGAACAGGTGCAGGTAATACAGGTAATGAGTGGAGAACAGGTGCAGTTATTACAGGTAATGAGTGGAGAACAGGTGCAGTTATTACAGGTAATGAGTGGAGAACAGGTGCAGGTAATGAGTGGAGAACAGGTGCAGTTATTACAGGTAATGAGTGGAGAACAGGTACAGGTAATGAGTGGAGAACAGGTGCAGTTATTACAGGTAATGAGTGGAGAACAGGTGCAGTTATTACAGGTAATGAGTGGAGAACAGGTGCAGGTAATACAGGTAATGAGTGGAGAACAGGTGCAGTTATTACAGGTAATGAGTGGAGAACAGGTGCAGGTAATACAGGTAATGAGTGGAGAACAGGTGCAGGTAATGAGTGGAGAACAGGTGCAGTTATTACAGGTAATGAGTGGAGAACAGGTACAGATAATACAGGTAATGAGTGGAGAACAGGTGCAGGTAATGAGTGGAGAACAGGTACAGTTATTACAGGTAATGAGTGGAGAACAGGTGCAGTTATTACAGGTAATGAGTGGAGAACAGGTGCAGGTAATGAGTGGAGAACAGGTGCAGTTATTACAGGTAATGAGTGGAGAACAGGTGCAGGTAATGAGTGGAGAACAGGTGCAGGTAATACAGGTAATGAGTGGAGAACAGGTGCAGTTATTACAGGTAATGAGTGGAGAACAGGTGCAGGTAATACAGGTAATGAGTGGAGAACAGGTGCAGGTAATACAGGTAATGAGTGGAGAACAGGTGCAGTTATTGCAGGTAATGAGTGGAGAACAGGTGCAGTTATTACAGGTAATGAGTGGAGAACAGGTGCAGTTATTACAGGTAATGAGTGGAGAACAGGTGCAGGTAATACAGGTAATGAGTGGAGAACAGGTGCAGTTATTACAGGTAATGAGTGGAGAACAGGTGCAGGTAATACAGGTAATGAGTGGAGAACAGGTGCAGTTATTACAGGTAATGAGTGGAGAACAGGTGCAGTTATTACAGGTAATGAGTGGAGAACAGGTGCAGGTAATGAGTGGAGAACAGGTGCAGGTAATACAGGTAATGAGTGGAGAACAGGTGCAGGTAATACAGGTAATGAGTGGAGAACAGGTGCAGTTATTACAGGTAATGAGTGGAGAACAGGTGCAGGTAATACAGGCAATGAGTGGAGAACAGGTGCAGTTATTACAGGTAATGAGTGGAGAACAGGTGCAGTTATTACAGGTAATGAGTGGAGAACAGGTGCAGGTAATGAGTGGAGAACAGGTGCAGGTAATGAGTGGAGAACAGGTGCAGTTATTACAGGTAATGAGTGGAGAACAGGTGCAGTTATTACAGGTAATGAGTGGAGAACAGGTACAGGTAATGAGTGGAGAACAGGTGCAGGTAATACAGGTAATGAGTGGAGAACAGGTGCAGGTAATACAGGTAATGAGTGGAGAACAGGTGCAGTTATTACAGGTAATGAGTGGAGAACAGGTGCAGGTAATACAGGTAATGAGTGGAGAACAGGTGCAGTTATTACAGGTAATGAGTGGAGAACAGGTGCAGTTATTACAGGTAATGAGTGGAGAAGAGGTGCAGGTATTACAGGTAATGAGTGGAGAACAGGTGCAGTTATTACAGGTAATGAGTGGAGAACAGGTGCAGTTATTACAGGTAATGAGTGGAGAACAGGTGCAGTTATTACAGGTAATGAGTGGAGAACAGGTGCAGGTAATGAGTGGAGAACAGGTGCAGTTATTACAGGTAATGAGTGGAGAAGAGGTGCAGGTAATGAGTGGAGAACAGGTGCAGGTAATACAGGTAATGAGTGGAGAACAGGTGCAGGTAATACAGGTAATGAGTGGAGAACAGGTGCAGGTAATACAGGTAATGAGTGGAGAACAGGTGCAGTTATTACAGGTAATGAGTGGAGAACAGGTTCAGGTAATATAGGTAATGAGTGGAGAACAGGTGCAGGTAATACAGGTAATGAGTGGAGAACAGGTGCAGTTATTACAGGTAATGAGTGGAGAACAGGTGCAGGTAATACAGGTAATGAGTGGAGAACAGGTGCAGGTAATACAGGTGAGTGGAGAACAGGTGCAGTTATTACAGGTAATGAGTGGAGAACAGGTGCAGTTATTACAGGTAATGAGTGGAGAACAGGTGCAGGTAATACAGGTAATGAGTGGAGAACAGGTGCAGTTAATACAGGTAATGAGTGGAGAACAGGTGCAGTTATTACAGGTAATGAGTGGAGAACAGGTGCAGGTAATACAGGTAATGAGTGGAGAACAGGTGCAGTTATTACAGGTAATGAGTGGAGAACAGGTGCAGGTAATGAGTGGAGAACAGGTGCAGTTATTACAGGTAATGAGTGGAGAACAGGTGCAGGTAATACAGGTAATGAGTGGAGAACAGGTGCAGTTATTACAGGTAATGAGTGGAGAACAGGTGCAGGTAATACAGGTAATGAGTGGAGAACAGGTGCAGGTAATACAGGTAATGAGTGGAGAACAGGTGCAGTTATTACAGGTAATGAGTGGAGAACAGGTACAGGTAATGAGTGGAGAACAGGTACAGATAATACAGGTAATGAGTGGAGAACAGGTGCAGGTAATGAGTGGAGAACAGGTGCAGGTAATGAGTGGAGAACAGGTGCAGGTAATGAGTGGAGAACAGGTGCAGTTATTACAGGTAATGAGTGGAGAACAGGTACAGGTAATGAGTGGAGAACAGGTTTAGTTATTACAGGTAATGAGTGGAGAACAGGTGCAGTTATTACAGGTAATGAGTGGAGAACAGGTGCAGGTAATACAGGTAATGAGTGGAGAACAGGTGCAGTTATTACAGGTAATGAGTGGAGAACAGGTGCAGGTAATACAGGTAATGAGTGGAGAACAGGTGCAGGTAATACAGGTAATGAGTGGAGAACAGGTGCAGTTATTACAGGTAATGAGTGGAGAACAGGTACAGGTAATGAGTGGAGAACAGGTACAGATAATACAGGTAATGAGTGGAGAACAGGTGCAGGTAATGAGTGGAGAACAGGTACAGTTATTACAGGTAATGAGTGGAGAACAGGTGCAGTTATTACAGGTAATGAGTGGAGAACAGGTGCAGGTAATGAGTGGAGAACAGGTGCAGTTATTACAGGTAATGAGTGGAGAACAGGTGCAGGTAATGAGTGGAGAACAGGTGCAGGTAATACAGGTAATGAGTGGAGAACAGGTGCAGGTATTACAGGTAATGAGTGGAGAACAGGTGCAGGTAATACAGGTAATGAGTGGAGAACAGGTGCAGGTAATACAGGTAATGAGTGGAGAACAGGTGCAGTTATTGCAGGTAATGAGTGGAGAACAGGTGCAGGTAATGAGTGGAGAACAGGTGCAGTTATTACAGGTAATGAGTGGAGAACAGGTGCAGGTAATGAGTGGAGAACAGGTGCAGGTAATACAGGTAATGAGTGGAGAACAGGTGCAGGTATTACAGGTAATGAGTGGAGAACAGGTGCAGGTAATACAGGTAATGAGTGGAGAACAGGTGCAGGTAATACAGGTAATGAGTGGAGAACAGGTGCAGTTATTGCAGGTAATGAGTGGAGAACAGGTGCAGTTATTACAGGTAATGAGTGGAGAACAGGTGCAGTTATTACAGGTAATGAGTGGAGAACAGGTGCAGTTATTACAGGTAATGAGTGGAGAACAGGTGCAGTTATTACAGGTAATGAGTGGAGAACAGGTGCAGGTAATACAGGTAATGAGTGGAGAACAGGCGCAGGTAATACAGGTAATGAGTGGAGAACAGGTGCAGTTATTACAGGTAATGAGTGGAGAACAGGTGCAGTTATTACAGGTAATGAGTGGAGAACAGGTGCAGTTATTACAGGTAATGAGTGGAGAACAGGTGCAGTTATTACAGGTAATGAGTGGAGAACAGGTGCAGGTAATGAGTGGAGAACAGGTGCAGTTATTACAGGTAATGAGTGGAGAACAGGTGCAGTTATTACAGGTAATGAGTGGAGAACAGGTGCAGGTAATACAGGTAATGAGTGGAGAACAGGTGCAGGTAATACAGGTAATGAGTGGAGAACAGGTGCAGTTATTACAGGTAATGAGTGGAGAACAGGTGCAGGTAATACAGGTAATGAGTGGAGAACAGGTGCAGTTATTACAGGTAATGAGTGGAGAACAGGTGCAGTTATTACAGGTAATGAGTGGAGAACAGGTGCAGGTAATGAGTGGAGAACAGGTGCAGTTATTACAGGTAATGAGTGGAGAACAGGTACAGGTAATGAGTGGAGAACAGGTGCAGTTATTACAGGTAATGAGTGGAGAACAGGTGCAGTTATTACAGGTAATGAGTGGAGAACAGGTGCAGGTAATACAGGTAATGAGTGGAGAACAGGTGCAGTTATTACAGGTAATGAGTGGAGAACAGGTGCAGGTAATACAGGTAATGAGTGGAGAACAGGTGCAGGTAATACAGGTAATGAGTGGAGAACAGGTGCAGTTATTACAGGTAATGAGTGGAGAACAGGTACAGATAATACAGGTAATGAGTGGAGAACAGGTGCAGGTAATGAGTGGAGAACAGGTACAGTTATTACAGGTAATGAGTGGAGAACAGGTGCAGTTATTACAGGTAATGAGTGGAGAACAGGTGCAGGTAATGAGTGGAGAACAGGTGCAGTTATTACAGGTAATGAGTGGAGAACAGGTGCAGGTAATGAGTGGAGAACAGGTGCAGGTAATACAGGTAATGAGTGGAGAACAGGTGCAGTTATTACAGGTAATGAGTGGAGAACAGGTGCAGGTAATACAGGTAATGAGTGGAGAACAGGTGCAGGTAATACAGGTAATGAGTGGAGAACAGGTGCAGTTATTACAGGTAATGAGTGGAGAACAGGTGCAGTTATTACAGGTAATGAGTGGAGAACAGGTGCAGGTAATGAGTGGAGAACAGGTGCAGGTAATACAGGTAATGAGTGGAGAACAGGTGCAGGTAATACAGGTAATGAGTGGAGAACAGGTGCAGTTATTACAGGTAATGAGTGGAGAACAGGTGCAGGTAATACAGGTAATGAGTGGAGAACAGGTGCAGTTATTACAGGTAATGAGTGGAGAACAGGTGCAGTTATTACAGGTAATGAGTGGAGAACAGGTGCAGGTAATGAGTGGAGAACAGGTGCAGGTAATGAGTGGAGAACAGGTGCAGTTATTACAGGTAATGAGTGGAGAACAGGTGCAGTTATTACAGGTAATGAGTGGAGAACAGGTACAGGTAATGAGTGGAGAACAGGTGCAGTTATTACAGGTAATGAGTGGAGAACAGGTGCAGGTAATGAGTGGAGAACAGGTGCAGGTAATACAGGTAATGAGTGGAGAACAGGTGCAGGTAATACAGGTAATGAGTGGAGAACAGGTGCAGTTATTACAGGTAATGAGTGGAGAACAGGTGCAGGTAATACAGGTAATGAGTGGAGAACAGGTGCAGTTATTACAGGTAATGAGTGGAGAACAGGTGCAGTTATTACAGGTAATGAGTGAAGAAGAGGTGCAGGTATTACAGGTAATGAGTGGAGAACAGGTGCAGTTATTACAGGTAATGAGTGGAGAACAGGTGCAGTTATTACAGGTAATGAGTGGAGAACAGGTGCAGTTATTACAGGTAATGAGTGGAGAACAGGTGCAGGTAATGAGTGGAGAACAGGTGCAGTTATTACAGGTAATGAGTGGAGAAGAGGTGCAGGTAATGAGTGGAGAACAGGTGCAGGTAATACAGGTAATGAGTGGAGAACAGGTGCAGGTAATACAGGTAATGAGTGGAGAACAGGTGCAGTTATTACAGGTAATGAGTGGAGAACAGGTTCAGGTAATATAGGTAATGAGTGGAGAACAGGTGCAGGTAATACAGGTAATGAGTGGAGAACAGGTGCAGTTATTACAGGTAATGAGTGGAGAACAGGTGCAGGTAATACAGGTAATGAGTGGAGAACAGGTGCAGGTAATACAGGTGAGTGGAGAACAGGTGCAGTTATTACAGGTAATGAGTGGAGAACAGGTGCAGTTATTACAGGTAATGAGTGGAGAACAGGTGCAGGTAATACAGGTAATGAGTGGAGAACAGGTGCAGTTAATACAGGTAATGAGTGGAGAACAGGTGCAGTTATTACAGGTAATGAGTGGAGAACAGGTGCAGGTAATACAGGTAATGAGTGGAGAACAGGTGCAGTTATTACAGGTAATGAGTGGAGAACAGGTGCAGGTAATGAGTGGAGAACAGGTGCAGGTAATACAGGTAATGAGTGGAGAACAGGTGCAGGTAATACAGGTAATGAGTGGAGAACATGTGCAGTTATTACAGGTAATGAGTGGAGAACAGGTGCAGTTATTACAGGTAATGAGTGGAGAACAGGTGAAGTTATTACAGGTAATGAGTGGAGAACAGGTGCAGGTAATACAGGTAATGAGTGGAGAACAGCTGCAGTTATTACAGGTAATGAGTGGAGAACAGGTGCAGGTAATGAGTGGAGAACAGGTGCAGTTATTACAGGTAATGAGTGGAGAACAGGTGCAGTTATTACAGGTAATGAGTGGAGAACAGGTGCAGTTATTACAGGTAATGAGTGGAGAACAGGTACAGGTAATGAGTGGAGAACAGGTGCAGGTAATACAGGTAATGAGTGGAGAACAGGTGCAGGTAATACAGGTAATGAGTGGAGAACAGGTGCAGGTAATGAGTGGAGAACAGGTGCAGGTAATGAGTGGAGAACAGGTGCAGTTATTACAGGTAATGAGTGGAGAACAGGTGCAGTTATTACAGGTAATGAGTGGAGAACAGGTGCAGGTAATACAGGTAATGAGTGGAGAACAGGTGCAGTTATTACAGGTAATGAGTGGAGAACAGGTGCAGGTAATACAGGTAATGAGTGGAGAACAGGTGCAGGTAATACAGGTAATGAGTGGAGAACAGGTGCAGTTATTACAGGTAATGAGTGGAGAACAGGTGCAGTTATTACAGGTAATGAGTGGAGAACAGGTGCAGGTAATGAGTGGAGAACAGGTGCAGGTAATACAGGTAATGAGTGGAGAACAGGTGCAGTTATTACAGGTAATGAGTGGAGAACAGGTGCAGGTAATGAGTGGAGAACAGGTGCAGGTAATACAGGTAATGAGTGGAGAACAGGTGCAGGTAATGAGTGGAGAACAGGTGCAGGTAATACAGGTAATGAGTGGAGAACAGGTGCAGGTAATGAGTGGAGAACAGGTGCAGGTAATACAGGTAATGAGTGGAGAACAGGTGCAGGTAATACAGGTAATGAGTGGAGAACAGGTGCAGTTATTACAGGTAATGAGTGGAGAACAGGTGCAGGTAATACAGGTAATGAGTGGAGAACAGGTGCAGGTAATACAGGTAATGAGTGGAGAACAGGTGCAGGTAATACAGGTAATGAGTGGAGAACAGGTGCAGTTATTACAGGTAATGAGTGGAGAACAGGTGCAGGTAATACAGGTAATGAGTGGAGAACAGGTGCAGTTATTACAGGTAATGAGTGGAGAATCGGCGCAGGTAATACAGGTAATGAGTGGAGAACAGGTGCAGTTATTACAGGTAATGAGTGGAGAACAGGTGCAGGTAATGAGTGGAGAACAGGTGCAGGTAATGAGTGGAGAACAGGTGCAGTTATTACAGGTAATGAGTGGAGAACAGGTGCAGTTATTACAGGTAATGAGTGGAGAACAGGTGCAGTTATTACAGGTAATGAGTGGAGAACAGATGCAGGTAATGAGTGGAGAACAGGTGCAGGTAATACAGGTAATGAGTGGAGAACAGGTGCAGGTAATGAGTGGAGAACAGGTGCAGGTAATACAGGCAATGAGTGGAGAACAGGTGCAGGTAATACAGGTAATGAGTGGAGAACAGGTGCAGGTAATACAGGTAATGAGTGGAGAACAGGTGCAGTTATTACAGGTAATGAGTGGAGAACAGGTGCAGTTATTACAGGTAATGAGTGGAGAACAGGTGCAGGTAATACAGGTAATGAGTGGAGAACAGGTGCAGGTAATACAGGTAATGAGTGGAGAACAGGTGCAGTTATTACAGGTAATGAGTGGAGAACAGGTGCAGGTAATGAGTGGAGAACAGGTGCAGGTAATACAGGTAATGAGTGGAGAACAGGTGCAGTTATTACAGGTAATGAGTGGAGAACAGGTGCAGTTATTACAGGTAATGAGTGGAGAACAGGTGCAGGTAATACAAGTAATGAGTGGAGAACAGGTGCAGTTATTACAGGTAATGAGTGGAGAACAGGTGCAGTTATTACAGGTAATGAGTGGAGAACAGGTGCAGGTAATGAGTGGAGAACAGGTGCAGGTAATACAGGTAATGAGTGGAGAACAGGTGCAGGTAATACAGGTAATGAGTGGAGAACAGGTGCAGTTATTACAGGTAATGAGTGGAGAACAGGTGCAGGTAATACAGGTAATGAGTGGAGAACAGGTGCAGTTATTACAGGTAATGAGTGGAGAACAGGTGCAGTTATTACAGGTAATGAGTGGAGAACAGGTGCAGTTATTACAGGTAATGAGTGGAGAACAGGTGCAGGTAATGAGTGGAGAACAGGTGCAGGTAATGAGTGGAGAACAGGTGCAGTTATTACAGGTAATGAGTGGAGAACAGGTGCAGTTATTACAGGTAATGAGTGGAGAACAGGTACAGGTAATGAGTGGAGAACAGGTGCAGTTATTACAGGTAATGAGTGGAGAACAGGTGCAGGTAATACAGGTAATGAGTGGAGAACAGGTGCAGGTAATACAGGTAATGAGTGGAGAACAGGTGCAGTTATTACAGGTAATGAGTGGAGAACAGGTGCAGGTAATACAGGTAATGAGTGGAGAACAGGTGCAGTTATTACAGGTAATGAGTGGAGAACAGGTGCAGTTATTACAGGTAATGAGTGGAGAAGAGGTGCAGGTATTACAGGTAATGAGTGGAGAACAGGTGCAGTTATTACAGGTAATGAGTGGAGAACAGGTGCAGTTATTACAGGTAATGAGTGGAGAACAGGTGCAGGTAATGAGTGGAGAACAGGTGCAGTTATTACAGGTAATGAGTGGAGAAGAGGTGCAGGTAATGAGTGGAGAACAGGTGCAGGTAATACAGGTAATGAGTGGAGAACAGGTGCAGGTAATACAGGTAATGAGTGGAGAACAGGTGCAGGTAATACAGGTAATGAGTGGAGAACAGGTTCAGGTAATATAGGTAATGAGTGGAGAACAGGTGCAGGTAATACAGGTAATGAGTGGAGAACAGGTGCAGTTATTACAGGTAATGAGTGGAGAACAGGTGCAGGTAATACAGGTAATGAGTGGAGAACAGGTGCAGGTAATACAGGTGAGTGGAGAACAGGTGCAGTTATTACAGGTAATGAGTGGAGAACAGGTGCAGTTATTACAGGTAATGAGTGGAGAACAGGTGCAGTTATTACAGGTAATGAGTGGAGAACAGGTGCAGTTATTACAGGTAATGAGTGGAGAACAGGTGCAGTTATTACAGGTAATGAGTGGAGAACAGGTGCAGGTAATACAGGTAATGAGTGGAGAACAGGTGCAGTTATTACAGGTAATGAGTGGAGAACATGTGCAGTTATTACAGGTAATGAGTGGAGAACAGGTGCAGTTATTACAGGTAATGAGTGGAGAACAGGTGCAGTTATTACAGGTAATGAGTGGAGAACAGGTGCAGGTAATACAGGTAATGAGTGGAGAACAGGTGCAGTTATTACAGGTAATGAGTGGAGAACAGGTGCAGTTATTACAGGTAATGAGTGGAGAACAGGTGCAGGTAATGAGTGGAGAACAGGTGCAGGTAATACAGGTAATGAGTGGAGAACAGGTGCAGGTATTACAGGTAATGAGTGGAGAACAGGTGCAGGTAATACAGGTAATGAGTGGAGAACAGGTGCAGGTAATACAGGTAATGAGTGGAGAACAGGTGCAGTTATTGCAGGTAATGAGTGGAGAACAGGTGCAGTTATTACAGGTAATGAGTGGAGAACAGGTGCAGTTATTACAGGTAATGAGTGGAGAACAGGTGCAGTTATTACAGGTAATGAGTGGAGAACAGGTGCAGTTATTACAGGTAATGAGTGGAGAACAGATGCAGGTAATACAGGTAATGAGTGGAGAACAGGTGCAGGTAATACAGGTAATGAGTGGAGAACAGGTGCAGTTATTACAGGTAATGAGTGGAGAACAGGTGCAGTTATTACAGGTAATGAGTGGAGAACAGGTGCAGTTATTACAGGTAATGAGTGGAGAACAGGTGCAGTTATTACAGGTAATGAGTGGAGAACAGGTGCAGGTAATGAGTGGAGAACAGGTGCAGTTATTACAGGTAATGAGTGGAGAACAGGTGCAGTTATTACAGGTAATGAGTGGAGAACAGGTGCAGGTAATACAGGTAATGAGTGGAGAACAGGTGCAGGTAATACAGGTAACGAGTGGAGAACAGGTGCAGTTATTACAGGTAATGAGTGGAGAACAGGTGCAGGTAATACAGGTAATGAGTGGAGAACAGGTGCAGTTATTACAGGTAATGAGTGGAGAACAGGTGCAGTTATTACAGGTAATGAGTGGAGAACAGGTGCAGGTAATGAGTGGAGAACAGGTGCAGTTATTACAGGTAATGAGTGGAGAACAGGTACAGGTAATGAGTGGAGAACAGGTGCAGTTATTACAGGTAATGAGTGGAGAACAGGTGCAGTTATTACAGGTAATGAGTGGAGAACAGGTGCAGGTAATACAGGTAATGAGTGGAGAACAGGTGCAGTTATTACAGGTAATGAGTGGAGAACAGGTGCAGGTAATACAGGTAATGAGTGGAGAACAGGTGCAGGTAATACAGGTAATAAGTGGAGAACAGGTGCAGTTATTACAGGTAATGAGTGGAGAACAGGTACAGATAATACAGGTAATGAGTGGAGAACAGGTGCAGGTAATGAGTGGAGAACAGGTACAGTTATTACAGGTAATGAGTGGAGAACAGGTGCAGTTATTACAGGTAATGAGTGGAGAAC
Organism: Rana muscosa; assembly: GCA_029206835.1. NCBI lineage: Eukaryota > Metazoa > Chordata > Amphibia > Anura > Ranidae > Rana > Rana muscosa. The sequence continues at coordinate 204,349 of JARGYO010005619.1, read as the reverse complement.
AGGTGCAGGTAATGAGTGGAGAACAGGTGCAGTTATTACAGGTAATGAGTGGAGAACAGGTGCAGGTAATGAGTGGAGAACAGGTGCAGTTATTACAGGTAATGAGTGGAGAACAGGTGCAGTTATTACAGGTAATGAGTGGAGAACAGGTGCAGGTAATACAGGTAATGAGTGGAGAACAGGTGCAGGTAATACAGGTAATGAGTGGAGAACAGGTGCAGTTATTACAGGTAATGAGTGGAGAACAGGTGCAGTTATTACAGGTAATGAGTGGAGAACAGGTGCAGGTAATGAGTGGAGAACAGGTGCAGGTAATACAGGTAATGAGTGGAGAACAGGTGCAGGTAATACAGGTAATGAGTGGAGAACAGGTGCAGTTATTACAGGTAATGAGTGGAGAACAGGTGCAGGTAATACAGGTAATGAGTGGAGAACAGGTGCAGTTATTACAGGTAATGAGTGGAGAACAGGTGCAGTTATTACAGGTAATGAGTGGAGAACAGGTGCAGGTAATGAGTGGAGAACAGGTGCAGGTAATGAGTGGAGAACAGGTGCAGTTATTACAGGTAATGAGTGGAGAACAGGTGCAGTTATTACAGGTAATGAGTGGAGAACAGGTGCAGGTAATGAGTGGAGAACAGGTGCAGGTAATACAGGTAATGAGTGGAGAACAGGTGCAGGTAATACAGGTAATGAGTGGAGAACAGGTGCAGTTATTACAGGTAATGAGTGGAGAACAGGTGCAGGTAATACAGGTAATGAGTGGAGAACAGGTGCAGTTATTACAGGTAATGAGTGGAGAACAGGTGCAGTTATTACAGGTAATGAGTGAAGAAGAGGTGCAGGTATTACAGGTAATGAGTGGAGAACAGGTGCAGTTATTACAGGTAATGAGTGGAGAACAGGTGCAGTTATTACAGGTAATGAGTGGAGAACAGGTGCAGTTATTACAGGTAATGAGTGGAGAACAGGTGCAGGTAATGAGTGGAGAACAGGTGCAGTTATTACAGGTAATGAGTGGAGAACAGGTGCAGGTAATGAGTGGAGAACAGGTGCAGGTAATACAGGTAATGAGTGGAGAACAGGTGCAGGTAATACAGGTAATGAGTGGAGAACAGGTGCAGTTATTACAGGTAATGAGTGGAGAACAGGTTCAGGTAATATAGGTAATGAGTGGAGAACAGGTGCAGGTAATACAGGTAATGAGTGGAGAACAGGTGCAGTTATTACAGGTAATGAGTGGAGAACAGGTGCAGGTAATACAGGTAATGAGTGGAGAACAGGTGCAGGTAATACAGGTGAGTGGAGAACAGGTGCAGTTATTACAGGTAATGAGTGGAGAACAGGTGCAGGTAATACAGGTAATGAGTGGAGAACAGGTGCAGTTAATACAGGTAATGAGTGGAGAACAGGTGCAGTTAATACAGGTAATGAGTGGAGAACAGGTGCAGTTATTACAGGTAATGAGTGGAGAACAGGTGCAGGTAATACAGGTAATGAGTGGAGAACAGGTGCAGTTATTACAGGTAATGAGTGGAGAACAGGTGCAGGTAATGAGTGGAGAACAGGTGCAGGTAATACAGGTAATGAGTGGAGAACAGGTGCAGGTATTACAGGTAATGAGTGGAGAACAGGTGCAGGTAATACAGGTAATGAGTGGAGAACAGGTGCAGGTAATACAGGTAATGAGTGGAGAACAGGTGCAGTTATTGCAGGTAATGAGTGGAGAACAGGTGCAGTTATTACAGGTAATGAGTGGAGAACAGGTGCAGTTATTACAGGTAATGAGTGGAGAACAGGTGCAGTTATTACAGGTAATGAGTGGAGAACAGGTGCAGTTATTACAGGTAATGAGTGGAGAACAGGTGCAGGTAATACAGGTAATGAGTGGAGAACAGGTGCAGGTAATACAGGTAATGAGTGGAGAACAGGTGCAGTTATTACAGGTAATGAGTGGAGAACAGGTGCAGGTAATACAGGTAATGAGTGGAGAACAGGTGCAGTTATTACAGGTAATGAGTGGAGAACAGGTGCAGTTATTACAGGTAATGAGTGGAGAAGAGGTGCAGGTATTACAGGTAATGAGTGGAGAACAGGTGCAGTTATTACAGGTAATGAGTGGAGAACAGGTGCAGTTATTACAGGTAATGAGTGGAGAACAGGTGCAGGTAATGAGTGGAGAACAGGTGCAGTTATTACAGGTAATGAGTGGAGAAGAGGTGCAGGTAATGAGTGGAGAACAGGTGCAGGTAATACAGGTAATGAGTGGAGAACAGGTGCAGGTAATACAGGTAATGAGTGGAGAACAGGTGCAGGTAATACAGGTAATGAGTGGAGAACAGGTTCAGGTAATATAGGTAATGAGTGGAGAACAGGTGCAGGTAATACAGGTAATGAGTGGAGAACAGGTGCAGTTATTACAGGTAATGAGTGGAGAACAGGTGCAGGTAATACAGGTAATGAGTGGAGAACAGGTGCAGGTAATACAGGTGAGTGGAGAACAGGTGCAGTTATTACAGGTAATGAGTGGAGAACAGGTGCAGTTATTACAGGTAATGAGTGGAGAACAGGTGCAGTTATTACAGGTAATGAGTGGAGAACATGTGCAGTTATTACAGGTAATGAGTGGAGAACAGGTGCAGTTATTACAGGTAATGAGTGGAGAACAGGTGCAGGTAATACAGGTAATGAGTGGAGAACAGGTGCAGTTATTACAGGTAATGAGTGGAGAACATGTGCAGTTATTACAGGTAATGAGTGGAGAACAGGTGCAGTTATTACAGGTAATGAGTGGAGAACAGGTGCAGTTATTACAGGTAATGAGTGGAGAACAGGTGCAGGTAATACAGGTAATGAGTGGAGAACAGGTGCAGTTATTACAGGTAATGAGTGGAGAACAGGTGCAGTTATTACAGGTAATGAGTGGAGAACAGGTGCAGGTAATGAGTGGAGAACAGGTGCAGGTAATACAGGTAATGAGTGGAGAACAGGTGCAGTTATTACAGGTAATGAGTGGAGAACAGGTGCAGGTAATACAGGTAATGAGTGGAGAACAGGTGCAGGTAATACAGGTAATGAGTGGAGAACAGGTGCAGTTATTGCAGGTAATGAGTGGAGAACAGGTGCAGTTATTACAGGTAATGAGTGGAGAACAGGTGCAGTTATTACAGGTAATGAGTGGAGAACAGGTGCAGTTATTACAGGTAATGAGTGGAGAACAGGTGCAGTTATTACAGGTAATGAGTGGAGAACAGGTGCAGGTAATACAGGTAATGAGTGGAGAACAGGTGCAGGTAATACAGGTAATGAGTGGAGAACAGGTGCAGTTATTACAGGTAATGAGTGGAGAACAGGTGCAGTTATTACAGGTAATGAGTGGAGAACAGGTGCAGTTATTACAGGTAATGAGTGGAGAACAGGTGCAGTTATTACAGGTAATGAGTGGAGAACAGGTGCAGGTAATGAGTGGAGAACAGGTGCAGTTATTACAGGTAATGAGTGGAGAACAGGTGCAGTTATTACAGGTAATGAGTGGAGAACAGGTGCAGGTAATACAGGTAATGAGTGGAGAACAGGTGCAGGTAATACAGGTAATGAGTGGAGAACAGGTGCAGTTATTACAGGTAATGAGTGGAGAACAGGTGCAGGTAATACAGGTAATGAGTGGAGAACAGGTGCAGTTATTACAGGTAATGAGTGGAGAACAGGTGCAGTTATTACAGGTAATGAGTGGAGAACAGGTGCAGGTAATGAGTGGAGAACAGGTGCAGTTATTACAGGTAATGAGTGGAGAACAGGTACAGGTAATGAGTGGAGAACAGGTGCAGTTATTACAGGTAATGAGTGGAGAACAGGTGCAGTTATTACAGGTAATGAGTGGAGAACAGGTGCAGGTAATACAGGTAATGAGTGGAGAACAGGTGCAGTTATTACAGGTAATGAGTGGAGAACAGGTGCAGGTAATACAGGTAATGAGTGGAGAACAGGTGCAGGTAATACAGGTAATGAGTGGAGAACAGGTGCAGTTATTACAGGTAATGAGTGGAGAACAGGTACAGATAATACAGGTAATGAGTGGAGAACAGGTGCAGGTAATGAGTGGAGAACAGGTACAGTTATTACAGGTAATGAGTGGAGAACAGGTGCAGTTATTACAGGTAATGAGTGGAGAACAGGTGCAGGTAATGAGTGGAGAACAGGTGCAGTTATTACAGGTAATGAGTGGAGAACAGGTGCAGGTAATGAGTGGAGAACAGGTGCAGTTATTACAGGTAATGAGTGGAGAACAGGTGCAGTTATTACAGGTAATGAGTGGAGAACAGGTGCAGGTAATACAGGTAATGAGTGGAGAACAGGTGCAGGTAATACAGGTAATGAGTGGAGAACAGGTGCAGTTATTACAGGTAATGAGTGGAGAACAGGTGCAGTTATTACAGGTAATGAGTGGAGAACAGGTGCAGGTAATGAGTGGAGAACAGGTGCAGGTAATACAGGTAATGAGTGGAGAACAGGTGCAGGTAATACAGGTAATGAGTGGAGAACAGGTGCAGTTATTACAGGTAATGAGTGGAGAACAGGTGCAGGTAATACAGGTAATGAGTGGAGAACAGGTGCAGTTATTACAGGTAATGAGTGGAGAACAGGTGCAGTTATTACAGGTAATGAGTGGAGAACAGGTGCAGGTAATGAGTGGAGAACAGGTGCAGGTAATGAGTGGAGAACAGGTGCAGTTATTACAGGTAATGAGTGGAGAACAGGTGCAGTTATTACAGGTAATGAGTGGAGAACAGGTACAGGTAATGAGTGGAGAACAGGTGCAGTTATTACAGGTAATGAGTGGAGAACAGGTGCAGGTAATGAGTGGAGAACAGGTGCAGGTAATACAGGTAATGAGTGGAGAACAGGTGCAGGTAATACAGGTAATGAGTGGAGAACAGGTGCAGTTATTACAGGTAATGAGTGGAGAACAGGTGCAGGTAATACAGGTAATGAGTGGAGAACAGGTGCAGTTATTACAGGTAATGAGTGGAGAACAGGTGCAGTTATTACAGGTAATGAGTGAAGAAGAGGTGCAGGTATTACAGGTAATGAGTGGAGAACAGGTGCAGTTATTACAGGTAATGAGTGGAGAACAGGTGCAGTTATTACAGGTAATGAGTGGAGAACAGGTGCAGTTATTACAGGTAATGAGTGGAGAACAGGTGCAGGTAATGAGTGGAGAACAGGTGCAGTTATTACAGGTAATGAGTGGAGAACAGGTGCAGGTAATGAGTGGAGAACAGGTGCAGGTAATACAGGTAATGAGTGGAGAACAGGTGCAGGTAATACAGGTAATGAGTGGAGAACAGGTGCAGTTATTACAGGTAATGAGTGGAGAACAGGTTCAGGTAATATAGGTAATGAGTGGAGAACAGGTGCAGGTAATACAGGTAATGAGTGGAGAACAGGTGCAGTTATTACAGGTAATGAGTGGAGAACAGGTGCAGGTAATACAGGTAATGAGTGGAGAACAGGTGCAGGTAATACAGGTGAGTGGAGAACAGGTGCAGTTATTACAGGTAATGAGTGGAGAACAGGTGCAGGTAATACAGGTAATGAGTGGAGAACAGGTGCAGTTAATACAGGTAATGAGTGGAGAACAGGTGCAGTTAATACAGGTAATGAGTGGAGAACAGGTGCAGTTATTACAGGTAATGAGTGGAGAACAGGTGCAGGTAATACAGGTAATGAGTGGAGAACAGGTGCAGTTATTACAGGTAATGAGTGGAGAACAGGTGCAGGTAATGAGTGGAGAACAGGTGCAGGTAATACAGGTAATGAGTGGAGAACAGGTGCAGGTATTACAGGTAATGAGTGGAGAACAGGTGCAGGTAATACAGGTAATGAGTGGAGAACAGGTGCAGGTAATACAGGTAATGAGTGGAGAACAGGTGCAGTTATTACAGGTAATGAGTGGAGAACAGGTGCAGGTAATACAGGTAATGAGTGGAGAACAGGTGCAGGTAATACAGGTAATGAGTGGAGAACAGGTGCAGTTATTACAGGTAATGAGTGGAGAACAGGTGCAGTTATTACAGGTAATGAGTGGAGAACAGGTGCAGTTATTACAGGTAATGAGTGGAGAACAGGTGCAGTTATTACAGGTAATGAGTGGAGAACAGGTGCAGGTAATGAGTGGAGAACAGGTGCAGTTATTACAGGTAATGAGTGGAGAACAGGTGCAGTTATTACAGGTAATGAGTGGAGAACAGGTGCAGGTAATACAGGTAATGAGTGGAGAACAGGTGCAGGTAATACAGGTAATGAGTGGAGAACAGGTGCAGTTATTACAGGTAATGAGTGGAGAACAGGTGCAGGTAATACAGGTAATGAGTGGAGAACAGGTGCAGTTATTACAGGTAATGAGTGGAGAACAGGTGCAGTTATTACAGGTAATGAGTGGAGAACAGGTGCAGGTAATGAGTGGAGAACAGGTTCAGTTATTACAGGTAATGAGTGGAGAACAGGTACAGGTAATGAGTGGAGAACAGGTGCAGTTATTACAGGTAATGAGTGGAGAACAGGTGCAGTTATTACAGGTAATGAGTGGAGAACAGGTGCAGGTAATACAGGTAATGAGTGGAGAACAGGTGCAGTTATTACAGGTAATGAGTGGAGAACAGGTGCAGGTAATACAGGTAATGAGTGGAGAACAGGTGCAGGTAATACAGGTAATGAGTGGAGAACAGGTGCAGTTATTACAGGTAATGAGTGGAGAACAGGTACAGATAATACAGGTAATGAGTGGAGAACAGGTGCAGGTAATGAGTGGAGAACAGGTACAGTTATTACAGGTAATGAGTGGAGAACAGGTGCAGGTAATGAGTGGAGAACAGGTGCAGGTAATACAGGTAATGAGTGGAGAACAGGTGCAGGTAATACAGGTAATGAGTGGAGAACAGGTGCAGTTATTACAGGTAATGAGTGGAGAACAGGTGCAGGTAATACAGGTAATGAGTGGAGAACAGGTGCAGTTATTACAGGTAATGAGTGGAGAACAGGTGCAGTTATTACAGGTAATGAGTGAAGAAGAGGTGCAGGTATTACAGGTAATGAGTGGAGAACAGGTGCAGTTATTACAGGTAATGAGTGGAGAACAGGTGCAGTTATTACAGGTAATGAGTGGAGAACAGGTGCAGTTATTACAGGTAATGAGTGGAGAACAGGTGCAGGTAATGAGTGGAGAACAGGTGCAGTTATTACAGGTAATGAGTGGAGAACAGGTGCAGGTAATGAGTGGAGAACAGGTGCAGGTAATACAGGTAATGAGTGGAGAACAGGTGCAGGTAATACAGGTAATGAGTGGAGAACAGGTGCAGTTATTACAGGTAATGAGTGGAGAACAGGTTCAGGTAATATAGGTAATGAGTGGAGAACAGGTGCAGGTAATACAGGTAATGAGTGGAGAACAGGTGCAGTTATTACAGGTAATGAGTGGAGAACAGGTGCAGGTAATACAGGTAATGAGTGGAGAACAGGTGCAGGTAATACAGGTGAGTGGAGAACAGGTGCAGTTATTACAGGTAATGAGTGGAGAACAGGTGCAGGTAATACAGGTAATGAGTGGAGAACAGGTGCAGTTAATACAGGTAATGAGTGGAGAACAGGTGCAGTTAATACAGGTAATGAGTGGAGAACAGGTGCAGTTATTACAGGTAATGAGTGGAGAACAGGTGCAGGTAATACAGGTAATGAGTGGAGAACAGGTGCAGTTATTACAGGTAATGAGTGGAGAACAGGTGCAGGTAATGAGTGGAGAACAGGTGCAGGTAATACAGGTAATGAGTGGAGAACAGGTGCAGGTATTACAGGTAATGAGTGGAGAACAGGTGCAGGTAATACAGGTAATGAGTGGAGAACAGGTGCAGGTAATACAGGTAATGAGTGGAGAACAGGTGCAGTTATTACAGGTAATGAGTGGAGAACAGGTGCAGGTAATACAGGTAATGAGTGGAGAACAGGTGCAGGTAATACAGGTAATGAGTGGAGAACAGGTGCAGTTATTACAGGTAATGAGTGGAGAACAGGTGCAGTTATTACAGGTAATGAGTGGAGAACAGGTGCAGTTATTACAGGTAATGAGTGGAGAACAGGTGCAGTTATTACAGGTAATGAGTGGAGAACAGGTGCAGGTAATGAGTGGAGAACAGGTGCAGTTATTACAGGTAATGAGTGGAGAACAGGTGCAGTTATTACAGGTAATGAGTGGAGAACAGGTGCAGGTAATACAGGTAATGAGTGGAGAACAGGTGCAGGTAATACAGGTAATGAGTGGAGAACAGGTGCAGTTATTACAGGTAATGAGTGGAGAACAGGTGCAGGTAATACAGGTAATGAGTGGAGAACAGGTGCAGTTATTACAGGTAATGAGTGGAGAACAGGTGCAGTTATTACAGGTAATGAGTGGAGAACAGGTGCAGGTAATGAGTGGAGAACAGGTTCAGTTATTACAGGTAATGAGTGGAGAACAGGTACAGGTAATGAGTGGAGAACAGGTGCAGTTATTACAGGTAATGAGTGGAGAACAGGTGCAGTTATTACAGGTAATGAGTGGAGAACAGGTGCAGGTAATACAGGTAATGAGTGGAGAACAGGTGCAGTTATTACAGGTAATGAGTGGAGAACAGGTGCAGGTAATACAGGTAATGAGTGGAGAACAGGTGCAGGTAATACAGGTAATGAGTGGAGAACAGGTGCAGTTATTACAGGTAATGAGTGGAGAACAGGTACAGATAATACAGGTAATGAGTGGAGAACAGGTGCAGGTAATGAGTGGAGAACAGGTACAGTTATTACAGGTAATGAGTGGAGAACAGGTGCAGGTAATGAGTGGAGAACAGGTGCAGGTAATACAGGTAATGAGTGGAGAACAGGTGCAGTTATTACAGGTAATGAGTGGAGAACAGGTGCAGGTAATGAGTGGAGAACAGGTGCAGGTAATACAGGTAATGAGTGGAGAACAGGTGCAGTTATTACAGGTAATGAGTGGAGAACAGGTGCAGGTAATGAGTGGAGAACAGGTGCAGGTAATACAGGTAATGAGTGGAGAACAGGTGCAGTTATTACAGGTAATGAGTGGAGAACAGGTGCAGGTAATGAGTGGAGAACAGGTGCAGTTATTACAGGTAATGAGTGGAGAACAGGTGCAGGTAATGAGTGGAGAACAGGTGCAGGTAATACAGGTAATGAGTGGAGAACAGGTGCAGTTATTACAGGTAATGAGTGGAGAACAGGTGCAGGTAATACAGGTAATGAGTGGAGAACAGGTGCAGGTAATACAGGTAATGAGTGGAGAACAGGTGCAGTTATTACAGGTAATGAGTGGAGAACAGGTGCAGTTATTACAGGTAATGAGTGGAGAACAGGTGCAGGTAATGAGTGGAGAACAGGTGCAGGTAATACAGGTAATGAGTGGAGAACAGGTGCAGGTAATACAGGTAATGAGTGGAGAACAGGTGCAGTTATTACAGGTAATGAGTGGAGAACAGGTGCAGGTAATACAGGTAATGAGTGGAGAACAGGTGCAGTTATTACAGGTAATGAGTGGAGAACAGGTGCAGTTATTACAGGTAATGAGTGGAGAACAGGTGCAGGTAATGAGTGGAGAACAGGTGCAGGTAATGAGTGGAGAACAGGTGCAGTTATTACAGGTAATGAGTGGAGAACAGGTGCAGTTATTACAGGTAATGAGTGGAGAACAGGTACAGGTAATGAGTGGAGAACAGGTGCAGTTATTACAGGTAATGAGTGGAGAACAGGTGCAGGTAATGAGTGGAGAACAGGTGCAGGTAATACAGGTAATGAGTGGAGAACAGGTGCAGGTAATACAGGTAATGAGTGGAGAACAGGTGCAGTTATTACAGGTAATGAGTGGAGAACAGGTGCAGGTAATACAGGTAATGAGTGGAGAACAGGTGCAGTTATTACAGGTAATGAGTGGAGAACAGGTGCAGGTAATACAGGTAATGAGTGGAGAACAGGTGCAGTTATTACAGGTAATGAGTGGAGAACAGGTGCAGTTATTACAGGTAATGAGTGGAGAACAGGTGCAGTTATTACAGGTAATGAGTGGAGAACAGGTGCAGGTAATGAGTGGAGAACAGGTGCAGGTAATGAGTGGAGAACAGGTGCAGTTATTACAGGTAATGAGTGGAGAACAGGTGCAGTTATTACAGGTAATGAGTGGAGAACAGGTACAGGTAATGAGTGGAGAACAGGTGCAGTTATTACAGGTAATGAGTGGAGAACAGGTGCAGGTAATACAGGTAATGAGTGGAGAACAGGTGCAGGTAATACAGGTAATGAGTGGAGAACAGGTGCAGTTATTACAGGTAATGAGTGGAGAACAGGTGCAGGTAATACAGGTAATGAGTGGAGAACAGGTGCAGGTAATACAGGTAATGAGTGGAGAACAGGTGCAGTTATTACAGGTAATGAGTGGAGAACAGGTGCAGTTATTACAGGTAATGAGTGGAGAAGAGGTGCAGGTATTACAGGTAATGAGTGGAGAACAGGTGCAGTTATTACAGGTAATGAGTGGAGAACAGGTGCAGTTATTACAGGTAATGAGTGGAGAACAGGTGCAGGTAATGAGTGGAGAACAGGTGCAGTTATTACAGGTAATGAGTGGAGAAGAGGTGCAGGTAATGAGTGGAGAACAGGTGCAGGTAATACAGGTAATGAGTGGAGAACAGGTGCAGGTAATACAGGTAATGAGTGGAGAACAGGTGCAGGTAATACAGGTAATGAGTGGAGAACAGGTTCAGGTAATATAGGTAATGAGTGGAGAACAGGTGCAGGTAATACAGGTAATGAGTGGAGAACAGGTGCAGTTATTACAGGTAATGAGTGGAGAACAGGTGCAGGTAATACAGGTAATGAGTGGAGAACAGGTGCAGGTAATACAGGTGAGTGGAGAACAGGTGCAGTTATTACAGGTAATGAGTGGAGAACAGGTGCAGTTATTACAGGTAATGAGTGGAGAACAGGTGCAGTTATTACAGGTAATGAGTGGAGAACAGGTGCAGTTATTACAGGTAATGAGTGGAGAACAGGTGCAGTTATTACAGGTAATGAGTGGAGAACAGGTGCAGGTAATACAGGTAATGAGTGGAGAACAGGTGCAGTTATTACAGGTAATGAGTGGAGAACATGTGCAGTTATTACAGGTAATGAGTGGAGAACAGGTGCAGTTATTACAGGTAATGAGTGGAGAACAGGTGCAGTTATTACAGGTAATGAGTGGAGAACAGGTGCAGGTAATACAGGTAATGAGTGGAGAACAGGTGCAGTTATTACAGGTAATGAGTGGAGAACAGGTGCAGTTATTACAGGTAATGAGTGGAGAACAGGTGCAGGTAATGAGTGGAGAACAGGTGCAGGTAATACAGGTAATGAGTGGAGAACAGGTGCAGGTATTACAGGTAATGAGTGGAGAACAGGTGCAGGTAATACAGGTAATGAGTGGAGAACAGGTGCAGGTAATACAGGTAATGAGTGGAGAACAGGTGCAGTTATTGCAGGTAATGAGTGGAGAACAGGTGCAGTTATTACAGGTAATGAGTGGAGAACAGGTGCAGTTATTACAGGTAATGAGTGGAGAACAGGTGCAGTTATTACAGGTAATGAGTGGAGAACAGGTGCAGGTAATACAGGTAATGAGTGGAGAACAGGTGCAGGTAATACAGGTAATGAGTGGAGAACAGGTGCAGTTATTACAGGTAATGAGTGGAGAACAGGTGCAGTTATTACAGGTAATGAGTGGAGAACAGGTGCAGTTATTACAGGTAATGAGTGGAGAACAGGTGCAGTTATTACAGGTAATGAGTGGAGAACAGGTGCAGGTAATGTGTGGAGAACAGGTGCAGTTATTACAGGTAATGAGTGGAGAACAGGTGCAGTTATTACAGGTAATGAGTGGAGAACAGGTGCAGGTAATACAGGTAATGAGTGGAGAACAGGTGCAGGTAATACAGGTAATGAGTGGAGAACAGGTGCAGTTATTACAGGTAATGAGTGGAGAACAGGTGCAGGTAATACAGGTAATGAGTGGAGAACAGGTGAAGTTATTACAGGTAATGAGTGGAGAACAGGTGCAGTTATTACAGGTAATGAGTGGAGAACAGGTGCAGGTAATGAGTGGAGAACAGGTGCAGTTATTACAGGTAATGAGTGGAGAACAGGTACAGGTAATGAGTGGAGAACAGGTGCAGTTATTACAGGTAATGAGTGGAGAACAGGTGCAGTTATTACAGGTAATGAGTGGAGAACAGGTGCAGGTAATACAGGTAATGAGTGGAGAACAGGTGCAGTTATTACAGGTAATGAGTGGAGAACAGGTGCAGGTAATACAGGTAATGAGTGGAGAACAGGTGCAGGTAATACAGGTAATGAGTGGAGAACAGGTGCAGTTATTACAGGTAATGAGTGGAGAACAGGTACAGATAATACAGGTAATGAGTGGAGAACAGGTGCAGGTAATGAGTGGAGAACAGGTACAGTTATTACAGGTAATGAGTGGAGAACAGGTGCAGTTATTACAGGTAATGAGTGGAGAACAGGTGCAGGTAATGAGTGGAGAACAGGTGCAGTTATTACAGGTAATGAGTGGAGAACAGGTGCAGGTAATGAGTGGAGAACAGGTGCAGTTATTACAGGTAATGAGTGGAGAACAGGTGCAGTTATTACAGGTAATGAGTGGAGAACAGGTGCAGGTAATACAGGTAATGAGTGGAGAACAGGTGCAGGTAATACAGGTAATGAGTGGAGAACAGGTGCAGTTATTACAGGTAATGAGTGGAGAACAGGTGCAGTTATTACAGGTAATGAGTGGAGAACAGGTGCAGGTAATGAGTGGAGAACAGGTGCAGGTAATACAGGTAATGAGTGGAGAACAGGTGCAGGTAATACAGGTAATGAGTGGAGAACAGGTGCAGTTATTACAGGTAATGAGTGGAGAACAGGTGCAGGTAATACAGGTAATGAGTGGAGAACAGGTGCAGTTATTACAGGTAATGAGTGGAGAACAGGTGCAGTTATTACAGGTAATGAGTGGAGAACAGGTGCAGGTAATGAGTGGAGAACAGGTGCAGGTAATGAGTGGAGAACAGGTGCAGTTATTACAGGTAATGAGTGGAGAACAGGTGCAGTTATTACAGGTAATGAGTGGAGAACAGGTACAGGTAATGAGTGGAGAACAGGTGCAGTTATTACAGGTAATGAGTGGAGAACAGGTGCAGGTAATGAGTGGAGAACAGGTGCAGGTAATACAGGTAATGAGTGGAGAACAGGTGCAGGTAATACAGGTAATGAGTGGAGAACAGGTGCAGTTATTACAGGTAATGAGTGGAGAACAGGTGCAGGTAATACAGGTAATGAGTGGAGAACAGGTGCAGTTATTACAGGTAATGAGTGGAGAACAGGTGCAGTTATTACAGGTAATGAGTGAAGAAGAGGTGCAGGTATTACAGGTAATGAGTGGAGAACAGGTGCAGTTATTACAGGTAATGAGTGGAGAACAGGTGCAGTTATTACAGGTAATGAGTGGAGAACAGGTGCAGTTATTACAGGTAATGAGTGGAGAACAGGTGCAGGTAATGAGTGGAGAACAGGTGCAGTTATTACAGGTAATGAGTGGAGAAGAGGTGCAGGTAATGAGTGGAGAACAGGTGCAGGTAATACAGGTAATGAGTGGAGAACAGGTGCAGGTAATACAGGTAATGAGTGGAGAACAGGTGCAGTTATTACAGGTAATGAGTGGAGAACAGGTTCAGGTAATATAGGTAATGAGTGGAGAACAGGTGCAGGTAATACAGGTAATGAGTGGAGAACAGGTGCAGTTATTACAGGTAATGAGTGGAGAACAGGTGCAGGTAATACAGGTAATGAGTGGAGAACAGGTGCAGGTAATACAGGTGAGTGGAGAACAGGTGCAGTTATTACAGGTAATGAGTGGAGAACAGGTGCAGGTAATACAGGTAATGAGTGGAGAACAGGTGCAGTTAATACAGGTAATGAGTGGAGAACAGGTGCAGTTAATACAGGTAATGAGTGGAGAACAGGTGCAGTTATTACAGGTAATGAGTGGAGAACAGGTGCAGGTAATACAGGTAATGAGTGGAGAACAGGTGCAGTTATTACAGGTAATGAGTGGAGAACAGGTGCAGGTAATGAGTGGAGAACAGGTGCAGGTAATACAGGTAATGAGTGGAGAACAGGTGCAGGTATTACAGGTAATGAGTGGAGAACAGGTGCAGGTAATACAGGTAATGAGTGGAGAACAGGTGCAGGTAATACAGGTAATGAGTGGAGAACAGGTGCAGTTATTGCAGGTAATGAGTGGAGAACAGGTGCAGTTATTACAGGTAATGAGTGGAGAACAGGTGCAGTTATTACAGGTAATGAGTGGAGAACAGGTGCAGTTATTACAGGTAATGAGTGGAGAACAGGTGCAGTTATTACAGGTAATGAGTGGAGAACAGGTGCAGGTAATACAGGTAATGAGTGGAGAACAGGTGCAGGTAATACAGGTAATGAGTGGAGAACAGGTGCAGTTATTACAGGTAATGAGTGGAGAACAGGTGCAGTTATTACAGGTAATGAGTGGAGAACAGGTGCAGTTATTACAGGTAATGAGTGGAGAACAGGTGCAGTTATTACAGGTAATGAGTGGAGAACAGGTGCAGGTAATGAGTGGAGAACAGGTGCAGTTATTACAGGTAATGAGTGGAGAACAGGTGCAGTTATTACAGGTAATGAGTGGAGAACAGGTGCAGGTAATACAGGTAATGAGTGGAGAACAGGTGCAGGTAATACAGGTAATGAGTGGAGAACAGGTGCAGTTATTACAGGTAATGAGTGGAGAACAGGTGCAGGTAATACAGGTAATGAGTGGAGAACAGGTGCAGTTATTACAGGTAATGAGTGGAGAACAGGTGCAGTTATTACAGGTAATGAGTGGAGAACAGGTGCAGGTAATGAGTGGAGAACAGGTGCAGTTATTACAGGTAATGAGTGGAGAACAGGTACAGGTAATGAGTGGAGAACAGGTGCAGTTATTACAGGTAATGAGTGGAGAACAGGTGCAGTTATTACAGGTAATGAGTGGAGAACAGGTGCAGGTAATACAGGTAATGAGTGGAGAACAGGTGCAGTTATTACAGGTAATGAGTGGAGAACAGGTGCAGGTAATACAGGTAATGAGTGGAGAACAGGTGCAGGTAATACAGGTAATGAGTGGAGAACAGGTGCAGTTATTACAGGTAATGAGTGGAGAACAGGTACAGATAATACAGGTAATGAGTGGAGAACAGGTGCAGGTAATGAGTGGAGAACAGGTACAGTTATTACAGGTAATGAGTGGAGAACAGGTGCAGGTAATGAGTGGAGAACAGGTGCAGGTAATACAGGTAATGAGTGGAGAACAGGTGCAGTTATTACAGGTAATGAGTGGAGAACAGGTGCAGGTAATGAGTGGAGAACAGGTGCAGGTAATACAGGTAATGAGTGGAGAACAGGTGCAGTTATTACAGGTAATGAGTGGAGAACAGGTGCAGGTAATGAGTGGAGAACAGGTGCAGGTAATACAGGTAATGAGTGGAGAACAGGTGCAGTTATTACAGGTAATGAGTGGAGAACAGGTGCAGGTAATGAGTGGAGAACAGGTGCAGTTATTACAGGTAATGAGTGGAGAACAGGTGCAGGTAATGAGTTGAGAACAGGTGCAGGTAATACAGGTAATGAGTGGAGAACAGGTGCAGTTATTACAGGTAATGAGTTGAGAACAGGTGCAGTTATTACAGGTAATGAGTGGAGAACAGGTGCAGGTAATACAGGTAATGAGTGGAGAACAGGTGCAGGTAATACAGGTAATGAGTGGAGAACAGGTGCAGTTATTACAGGTAATGAGTGGAGAACAGGTGCAGTTATTACAGGTAATGAGTGGAGAACAGGTGCAGGTAATGAGTGGAGAACAGGTGCAGGTAATACAGGTAATGAGTGGAGAACAGGTGCAGGTAATACAGGTAATGAGTGGAGAACAGGTGCAGTTATTACAGGTAATGAGTGGAGAACAGGTGCAGGTAATACAGGTAATGAGTGGAGAACAGGTGCAGTTATTACAGGTAATGAGTGGAGAACAGGTGCAGTTATTACAGGTAATGAGTGGAGAACAGGTGCAGGTAATGAGTGGAGAACAGGTGCAGGTAATGAGTGGAGAACAGGTGCAGTTATTACAGGTAATGAGTGGAGAACAGGTGCAGTTATTACAGGTAATGAGTGGAGAACAGGTACAGGTAATGAGTGGAGAACAGGTGCAGTTATTACAGGTAATGAGTGGAGAACAGGTGCAGGTAATGAGTGGAGAACAGGTGCAGGTAATACAGGTAATGAGTGGAGAACAGGTGCAGGTAATACAGGTAATGAGTGGAGAACAGGTGCAGTTATTACAGGTAATGAGTGGAGAACAGGTGCAGGTAATACAGGTAATGAGTGGAGAACAGGTGCAGTTATTACAGGTAATGAGTGGAGAACAGGTGCAGTTATTACAGGTAATGAGTGAAGAAGAGGTGCAGGTATTACAGGTAATGAGTGGAGAACAGGTGCAGTTATTACAGGTAATGAGTGGAGAACAGGTGCAGTTATTACAGGTAATGAGTGGAGAACAGGTGCAGTTATTACAGGTAATGAGTGGAGAACAGGTGCAGGTAATGAGTGGAGAACAGGTGCAGTTATTACAGGTAATGAGTGGAGAAGAGGTGCAGGTAATGAGTGGAGAACAGGTGCAGGTAATACAGGTAATGAGTGGAGAACAGGTGCAGGTAATACAGGTAATGAGTGGAGAACAGGTGCAGTTATTACAGGTAATGAGTGGAGAACAGGTTCAGGTAATATAGGTAATGAGTGGAGAACAGGTGCAGGTAATACAGGTAATGAGTGGAGAACAGGTGCAGTTATTACAGGTAATGAGTGGAGAACAGGTGCAGGTAA
Source organism: Rana muscosa (assembly GCA_029206835.1). NCBI lineage: Eukaryota > Metazoa > Chordata > Amphibia > Anura > Ranidae > Rana > Rana muscosa. The sequence goes on along the minus strand of JARGYO010005619.1, from coordinate 187,324 downwards.
TACAGGTAATGAGTGGAGAACAGGTGCAGGTAATACAGGTGAGTGGAGAACAGGTGCAGTTATTACAGGTAATGAGTGGAGAACAGGTGCAGTTATTACAGGTAATGAGTGGAGAACAGGTGCAGGTAATACAGGTAATGAGTGGAGAACAGGTGCAGTTAATACAGGTAATGAGTGGAGAACAGGTGCAGTTATTACAGGTAATGAGTGGAGAACAGGTGCAGGTAATACAGGTAATGAGTGGAGAACAGGTGCAGTTATTACAGGTAATGAGTGGAGAACAGGTGCAGGTAATGAGTGGAGAACAGGTGCAGGTAATACAGGTAATGAGTGGAGAACAGGTGCAGGTAATACAGGTAATGAGTGGAGAACATGTGCAGTTATTACAGGTAATGAGTGGAGAACAGGTGCAGTTATTACAGGTAATGAGTGGAGAACAGGTGAAGTTATTACAGGTAATGAGTGGAGAACAGGTGCAGGTAATACAGGTAATGAGTGGAGAACAGCTGCAGTTATTACAGGTAATGAGTGGAGAACAGGTGCAGGTAATGAGTGGAGAACAGGTGCAGTTATTACAGGTAATGAGTGGAGAACAGGTGCAGTTATTACAGGTAATGAGTGGAGAACAGGTGCAGTTATTACAGGTAATGAGTGGAGAACAGGTACAGGTAATGAGTGGAGAACAGGTGCAGGTAATACAGGTAATGAGTGGAGAACAGGTGCAGGTAATACAGGTAATGAGTGGAGAACAGGTGCAGGTAATGAGTGGAGAACAGGTGCAGGTAATGAGTGGAGAACAGGTGCAGTTATTACAGGTAATGAGTGGAGAACAGGTGCAGTTATTACAGGTAATGAGTGGAGAACAGGTGCAGGTAATACAGGTAATGAGTGGAGAACAGGTGCAGTTATTACAGGTAATGAGTGGAGAACAGGTGCAGGTAATACAGGTAATGAGTGGAGAACAGGTGCAGGTAATACAGGTAATGAGTGGAGAACAGGTGCAGTTATTACAGGTAATGAGTGGAGAACAGGTGCAGTTATTACAGGTAATGAGTGGAGAACAGGTGCAGGTAATGAGTGGAGAACAGGTGCAGGTAATACAGGTAATGAGTGGAGAACAGGTGCAGTTATTACAGGTAATGAGTGGAGAACAGGTGCAGGTAATGAGTGGAGAACAGGTGCAGGTAATACAGGTAATGAGTGGAGAACAGGTGCAGGTAATGAGTGGAGAACAGGTGCAGGTAATACAGGTAATGAGTGGAGAACAGGTGCAGGTAATGAGTGGAGAACAGGTGCAGGTAATACAGGTAATGAGTGGAGAACAGGTGCAGGTAATACAGGTAATGAGTGGAGAACAGGTGCAGTTATTACAGGTAATGAGTGGAGAACAGGTGCAGGTAATACAGGTAATGAGTGGAGAACAGGTGCAGGTAATACAGGTAATGAGTGGAGAACAGGTGCAGGTAATACAGGTAATGAGTGGAGAACAGGTGCAGTTATTACAGGTAATGAGTGGAGAACAGGTGCAGGTAATACAGGTAATGAGTGGAGAACAGGTGCAGTTATTACAGGTAATGAGTGGAGAATCGGCGCAGGTAATACAGGTAATGAGTGGAGAACAGGTGCAGTTATTACAGGTAATGAGTGGAGAACAGGTGCAGGTAATGAGTGGAGAACAGGTGCAGGTAATACAGGTAATGAGTGGAGAACAGGTGCAGGTAATGAGTGGAGAACAGGTGCAGTTATTACAGGTAATGAGTGGAGAACAGGTGCAGTTATTACAGGTAATGAGTGGAGAACAGGTGCAGTTATTACAGGTAATGAGTGGAGAACAGATGCAGGTAATGAGTGGAGAACAGGTGCAGGTAATACAGGTAATGAGTGGAGAACAGGTGCAGGTAATGAGTGGAGAACAGGTGCAGGTAATACAGGCAATGAGTGGAGAACAGGTGCAGGTAATACAGGTAATGAGTGGAGAACAGGTGCAGGTAATACAGGTAATGAGTGGAGAACAGGTGCAGTTATTACAGGTAATGAGTGGAGAACAGGTGCAGTTATTACAGGTAATGAGTGGAGAACAGGTGCAGGTAATACAGGTAATGAGTGGAGAACAGGTGCAGGTAATACAGGTAATGAGTGGAGAACAGGTGCAGTTATTACAGGTAATGAGTGGAGAACAGGTGCAGGTAATGAGTGGAGAACAGGTGCAGGTAATACAGGTAATGAGTGGAGAACAGGTGCAGTTATTACAGGTAATGAGTGGAGAACAGGTGCAGTTATTACAGGTAATGAGTGGAGAACAGGTGCAGGTAATACAAGTAATGAGTGGAGAACAGGTGCAGTTATTACAGGTAATGAGTGGAGAACAGGTGCAGTTATTACAGGTAATGAGTGGAGAACAGGTGCAGGTAATGAGTGGAGAACAGGTGCAGGTAATACAGGTAATGAGTGGAGAACAGGTGCAGGTAATACAGGTAATGAGTGGAGAACAGGTGCAGTTATTACAGGTAATGAGTGGAGAACAGGTGCAGGTAATACAGGTAATGAGTGGAGAACAGGTGCAGTTATTACAGGTAATGAGTGGAGAACAGGTGCAGTTATTACAGGTAATGAGTGGAGAACAGGTGCAGTTATTACAGGTAATGAGTGGAGAACAGGTGCAGGTAATGAGTGGAGAACAGGTGCAGGTAATGAGTGGAGAACAGGTGCAGTTATTACAGGTAATGAGTGGAGAACAGGTGCAGTTATTACAGGTAATGAGTGGAGAACAGGTACAGGTAATGAGTGGAGAACAGGTGCAGTTATTACAGGTAATGAGTGGAGAACAGGTGCAGGTAATGAGTGGAGAACAGGTGCAGGTAATACAGGTAATGAGTGGAGAACAGGTGCAGGTAATACAGGTAATGAGTGGAGAACAGGTGCAGTTATTACAGGTAATGAGTGGAGAACAGGTGCAGGTAATACAGGTAATGAGTGGAGAAGAGGTGCAGGTATTACAGGTAATGAGTGGAGAACAGGTGCAGTTATTACAGGTAATGAGTGGAGAACAGGTGCAGTTATTACAGGTAATGAGTGGAGAACAGGTGCAGGTAATGAGTGGAGAACAGGTGCAGTTATTACAGGTAATGAGTGGAGAAGAGGTGCAGGTAATGAGTGGAGAACAGGTGCAGGTAATACAGGTAATGAGTGGAGAACAGGTGCAGGTAATACAGGTAATGAGTGGAGAACAGGTGCAGGTAATACAGGTAATGAGTGGAGAACAGGTTCAGGTAATATAGGTAATGAGTGGAGAACAGGTGCAGGTAATACAGGTAATGAGTGGAGAACAGGTGCAGTTATTACAGGTAATGAGTGGAGAACAGGTGCAGGTAATACAGGTAATGAGTGGAGAACAGGTGCAGGTAATACAGGTGAGTGGAGAACAGGTGCAGTTATTACAGGTAATGAGTGGAGAACAGGTGCAGTTATTACAGGTAATGAGTGGAGAACAGGTGCAGTTATTACAGGTAATGAGTGGAGAACAGGTGCAGTTATTACAGGTAATGAGTGGAGAACAGGTGCAGTTATTACAGGTAATGAGTGGAGAACAGGTGCAGGTAATACAGGTAATGAGTGGAGAACAGGTGCAGTTATTACAGGTAATGAGTGGAGAACATGTGCAGTTATTACAGGTAATGAGTGGAGAACAGGTGCAGTTATTACAGGTAATGAGTGGAGAACAGGTGCAGTTATTACAGGTAATGAGTGGAGAACAGGTGCAGGTAATACAGGTAATGAGTGGAGAACAGGTGCAGTTATTACAGGTAATGAGTGGAGAACAGGTGCAGGTAATGAGTGGAGAACAGGTGCAGTTATTACAGGTAATGAGTGGAGAACAGGTGCAGTTATTACAGGTAATGAGTGGAGAACAGGTGCAGTTATTACAGGTAATGAGTGGAGAACAGGTACAGGTAATGAGTGGAGAACAGGTGCAGGTAATACAGGTAATGAGTGGAGAACAGGTGCAGGTAATACAGGTAATGAGTGGAGAACAGGTGCAGTTATTACAGGTAATGAGTGGAGAACAGGTGCAGGTAATACAGGTAATGAGTGGAGAACAGGTGCAGTTATTACAGGTAATGAGTGGAGAACAGGTGCAGTTATTACAGGTAATGAGTGGAGAACAGGTGCAGGTAATGAGTGGAGAACAGGTGCAGTTATTACAGGTAATGAGTGGAGAACAGGTGCAGTTATTACAGGTAATGAGTGGAGAACAGGTACAGGTAATGAGTGGAGAACAGGTGCAGGTAATACAGGTAATGAGTGGAGAACAGGTGCAGTTATTACAGGTAATGAGTGGAGAACAGGTGCAGTTATTACAGGTAATGAGTGGAGAACAGGTACAGGTAATGAGTGGAGAACAGGTGCAGGTAATACAGGTAATGAGTGGAGAACAGGTGCAGGTAATACAGGTAATGAGTGGAGAACAGGTGCAGTTATTACAGGTAATGAGTGGAGAACAGGTGCAGTTATTACAGGTAATGAGTGGAGAACAGGTACAGGTAATGAGTGGAGAACAGGTGCAGTTATTACAGGTAATGAGTGGAGAACAGGTGCAGTTATTACAGGTAATGAGTGGAGAACAGGTGCAGGTAATACAGGTAATGAGTGGAGAACAGGTGCAGTTATTACAGGTAATGAGTGGAGAACAGGTACAGGTAATGAGTGGAGAACAGGTACAGATAATACAGGTAATGAGTGGAGAACAGGTACAGGTAATGAGTGGAGAACAGGTGCAGGTAATGAGTGGAGAACAGGTGCAGGTAATACAGGTAATGAGTGGAGAACAGGTGCAGTTATTACAGGTAATGAGTGGAGAACAGGTGCAGGTAATACAGGTAATGAGTGGAGAACAGGTGCAGGTAATACAGGTAATGAGTGGAGAACAGGTGCAGTTATTGCAGGTAATGAGTGGAGAACAGGTGCAGTTACTACAGGTAATGAGTGGAGAACAGGTGCAGTTATTACAGGTAATGAGTGGAGAACAGGTGCAGGTAATACAGGTAATGAGTGGAGAACAGGTGCAGTTATTACAGGTAATGAGTGGAGAACAGGTGCAGGTAATACAGGTAATGAGTGGAGAACAGGTGCAGTTATTACAGGTAATGAGTGGAGAACAGGTGCAGTTATTACAGGTAATGAGTGGAGAACAGGTGCAGGTAATGAGTGGAGAACAGGTGCAGGTAATACAGGTAATGAGTGGAGAACAGGTGCAGGTAATACAGGTAATGAGTGGAGAACAGGTGCAGTTATTACAGGTAATGAGTGGAGAACAGGTGCAGGTAATACAGGTAATGAGTGGACAACAGGTGCAGTTATTACAGGTAATGAGTGGAGAACAGGTGCAGTTATTACAGGTAATGAGTGGAGAACAGGTGCAGTTATTACAGGTAATGAGTGGAGAACAGGTACAGGTAATGAGTGGAGAACAGGTGCAGGTAATACAGGTAATGAGTGGAGAACAGGTGCAGGTAATGAGTGGAGAACAGGTGCAGTTATTACAGGTAATGAGTGGAGAACAGGTGCAGTTATTACAGGTAATGAGTGGAGAACAGGTACAGGTAATGAGTGGAGAACAGGTGCAGTTATTACAGGTAATGAGTGGAGAACAGGTGCAGGTAATGAGTGGAGAACAGGTGCAGGTAATACAGGTAATGAGTGGAGAACAGGTGCAGGTAATACAGGTAATGAGTGGAGAACAGGTGCAGTTATTACAGGTAATGAGTGGAGAACAGGTGCAGGTAATACAGGTAATGAGTGGAGAACAGGTGCAGTTATTACAGCTAATGAGTGGAGAACAGGTGCAGTTATTACAGGTAATGAGTGGAGAAGAGGTGCAGGTATTACAGGTAATGAGTGGAGAACAGGTTCAGGTAATATAGGTAATGAGTGGAGAACAGGTGCAGTTATTACAGGTAATGAGTGGAGAACAGGTGCAGTTATTACAGGTAATGAGTGGAGAACAGGTGCAGGTAATGAGTGGAGAACAGGTGCAGTTATTACAGGTAATGAGTGGAGAAGAGGTGCAGGTAATGAGTGGAGAACAGGTGCAGGTAATACAGGTAATGAGTGGAGAACAGGTGCAGGTAATACAGGTAATGAGTGGAGAACAGGTGCAGGTAATACAGGTAATGAGTGGAGAACAGGTGCAGTTATTACAGGTAATGAGTGGAGAACAGGTGCAGGTAATACAGGTAATGAGTGGAGAACAGGTGCAGTTATTACAGGTAATGAGTGGAGAACAGGTGCAGGTAATACAGGTAATGAGTGGAGAACAGGTGCAGTTATTACAGGTAATGAGTGGAGAACAGGTGCAGGTAATACAGGTAATGAGTGGAGAACAGGTGCAGTTAATACAGGTAATGAGTGGAGAACAGGTGCAGTTATTACAGGTAATGAGTGGAGAACAGGTGCAGGTAATACAGGTAATGAGTGGAGAACAGGTGCAGTTATTACAGGTAATGAGTGGAGAACAGGTGCAGGTAATGAGTGGAGAACAGGTGCAGGTAATACAGGTAATGAGTGGAGAACATGTGCAGTTATTACAGGTAATGAGTGGAGAACAGGTGCAGTTATTACAGGTAATGAGTGGAGAACAGGTGCAGTTATTACAGGTAATGAGTGGAGAACAGGTGCAGGTAATACAGGTAATGAGTGGAGAACAGGTGCAGTTATTACAGGTAATGAGTGGAGAACAGGTGCAGGTAATGAGTGGAGAACAGGTGCAGTTATTACAGGTAATGAGTGGAGAACAGGTACAGTTATTACAGGTAATGAGTGGAGAACAGGTACAGGTAATGAGTGGAGAACAGGTGCAGGTAATACAGGTAATGAGTGGAGAACAGGTGCAGGTAATACAGGTAATGAGTGGAGAACAGGTGCAGGTAATGAGTGGAGAACAGGTGCAGGTAATGAGTGGAGAACAGGTGCAGTTATTACAGGTAATGAGTGGAGAACAGGTGCAGTTATTACAGGTAATGAGTGGAGAACAGGTGCAGGTAATACAGGTAATGAGTGGAGAACAGGTGCAGTTATTACAGGTAATGAGTGGAGAACAGGTGCAGGTAATACAGGTAATGAGTGGAGAACAGGTGCAGGTAATACAGGTAATGAGTGGAGAACAGGTGCAGTTATTACAGGTAATTAGTGGAGAACAGGTGCAGTTATTACAGGTAATTAGTGGAGAACAGGTGCAGGTAATACAGGTAATGAGTGGAGAACAGGTGCAGTTATTACAGGTAATGAGTGGAGAACAGGTGCAGTTATTACAGGTAATGAGTGGAGAACAGGTGCAGGTAATGAGTGGAGAACAGGTGCAGTTATTACAGGTAATGAGTGGAGAACAGGTGCAGGTAATGAGTGGAGAACAGGTGCAGTTATTACAGGTAATGAGTGGAGAACAGGTAATGAGTGGAGAACAGGTGCAGTTATTACAGGTAATGAGTGGAGAACAGGTGCAGGTAATGAGTGGAGAACAGGTGCAGTTATTACAGGTAATGAGTGGAGAACAGGTACAGGTAATGAGTGGAGAACAGGTACAGGTAATACAGGTAATGAGTGGAGAACAGGTGCAGTTATTACAGGTAATGAGTGGAGAACAGGTGCAGGTAATACAGGTAATGAGTGGAGAACAGGTGCAGTTATTACAGGTAATGAGTGGAGAACAGGTGCAGGTAATACAGGTAATGAGTGGAGAACAGGTGCAGGTAATACAGGTAATGAGTGGAGAACAGGTGCAGTTATTACAGGTAATGAGTGGAGAACAGGTACAGGTAATGAGTGGAGAACAGGTACAGATAATACAGGTAATGAGTGGAGAACAGGTGCAGGTAATGAGTGGAGAACAGGTGCAGGTAATGAGTGGAGAACAGGTGCAGTTATTACAGGTAATGAGTGGAGAACAGGTGCAGTTATTACAGGTAATGAGTGGAGAACAGGTGCAGTTATTACAGGTAATGAGTGGAGAACAGGTACAGGTAATGAGTGGAGAACAGGTGCAGGTAATACAGGTAATGAGTGGAGAACAGGTGCAGGTAATACAGGTAATGAGTGGAGAACAGGTGCAGGTAATGAGTGGAGAACAGGTGCAGGTAATGAGTGGAGAACAGGTGCAGTTATTACAGGTAATGAGTGGAGAACAGGTGCAGTTATTACAGGTAATGAGTGGAGAACAGGTGCAGGTAATACAGGTAATGAGTGGAGAACAGGTGCAGTTATTACAGGTAATGAGTGGAGAACAGGTGCAGGTAATACAGGTAATGAGTGGAGAACAGGTGCAGGTAATACAGGTAATGAGTGGAGAACAGGTGCAGTTATTACAGGTAATGAGTGGAGAACAGGTGCAGTTATTACAGGTAATTAGTGGAGAACAGGTGCAGGTAATACAGGTAATGAGTGGAGAACAGGTGCAGTTATTACAGGTAATGAGTGGAGAACAGGTGCAGTTATTACAGGTAATGAGTGGAGAACAGGTGCAGGTAATGAGTGGAGAACAGGTGCAGTTATTACAGGTAATGAGTGGAGAACAGGTGCAGGTAATGAGTGGAGAACAGGTGCAGTTATTACAGGTAATGAGTGGAGAACAGGTACAGGTAATGAGTGGAGAACAGGTGCAGTTATTACAGGTAATGAGTGGAGAACAGGTGCAGGTAATGTGTGGAGAACAGGTGCAGTTATTACAGGTAATGAGTGGAGAACAGGTACAGGTAATGAGTGGAGAACAGGTACAGGTAATACAGGTAATGAGTGGAGAACAGGTGCAGTTATTACAGGTAATGAGTGGAGAACAGGTGCAGGTAATACAGGTAATGAGTGGAGAACAGGTGCAGTTATTACAGGTAATGAGTGGAGAACAGGTGCAGGTAATACAGGTAATGAGTGGAGAACAGGTGCAGGTAATACAGGTAATGAGTGGAGAACAGGTGCAGTTATTACAGGTAATGAGTGGAGAACAGGTACAGGTAATGAGTGGAGAACAGGTACAGATAATACAGGTAATGAGTGGAGAACAGGTGCAGGTAATGAGTGGAGAACAGGTGCAGGTAATGAGTGGAGAACAGGTGCAGTTATTACAGGTAATGAGTGGAGAACAGGTACAGGTAATGAGTGGAGAACAGGTTTAGTTATTACAGGTAATGAGTGGAGAACAGGTGCAGTTATTACAGGTAATGAGTGGAGAACAGGTGCAGGTAATACAGGTAATGAGTGGAGAACAGGTGCAGTTATTACAGGTAATGAGTGGAGAACAGGTGCAGGTAATACAGGTAATGAGTGGAGAACAGGTGCAGTTATTACAGGTAATGAGTGGAGAACAGGTACAGGTAATGAGTGGAGAACAGGTACAGATAATACAGGTAATGAGTGGAGAACAGGTGCAGGTAATGAGTGGAGAACAGGTACAGTTATTACAGGTAATGAGTGGAGAACAGGTACAGGTAATGAGTGGAGAACAGGTACAGATAATACAGGTAATGAGTGGAGAACAGGTGCAGGTAATGAGTGGAGAACAGGTACAGTTATTACAGGTAATGAGTGGAGAACAGGTGCAGTTATTACAGGTAATGAGTGGAGAACAGGTGCAGGTAATGAGTGGAGAACAGGTGCAGTTATTACAGGTAATGAGTGGAGAACAGGTGCAGGTAATGAGTGGAGAACAGGTGCAGGTAATACAGGTAATGAGTGGAGAACAGGTGCAGGTATTACAGGTAATGAGTGGAGAACAGGTGCAGGTAATACAGGTAATGAGTGGAGAACAGGTGCAGGTAATACAGGTAATGAGTGGAGAACAGGTGCAGTTATTGCAGGTAATGAGTGGAGAACAGGTGCAGTTATTACAGGTAATGAGTGGAGAACAGGTGCAGTTATTACAGGTAATGAGTGGAGAACAGGTGCAGGTAATACAGGTAATGAGTGGAGAACAGGTGCAGTTATTACAGGTAATGAGTGGAGAACAGGTGCAGGTAATACAGGTAATGAGTGGAGAACAGGTGCAGTTATTACAGGTAATGAGTGGAGAACAGGTGCAGTTATTACAGGTAATGAGTGGAGAACAGGTGCAGGTAATACAGGTAATGAGTGGAGAACAGGTGCAGGTAATACAGGTAATGAGTGGAGAACAGGTGCAGTTATTACAGGTAATGAGTGGAGAACAGGTGCAGGTAATACAGGTAATGAGTGGAGAACAGGTGCAGTTATTACAGGTAATGAGTGGAGAACAGGTGCAGTTATTACAGGTAATGAGTGGAGAACAGGTGCAGGTAATGAGTGGAGAACAGGTGCAGGTAATACAGGTAATGAGTGGAGAACAGGTGCAGTTATTACAGGTAATGAGTGGAGAACAGGTGCAGGTAATACAGGTAATGAGTGGAGAACAGGTGCAGTTATTACAGGTAATGAGTGGAGAATGTTAGAAAAGTTTAGTATTGTGCGTCTATTAGACAGCTTTACTGATTCTTTAAGATGGCTCCTGAGCACATGTTCTAACCTTGTTGTATTCTTTTGTTCTTACTAACCCCATACGTAATACATGTATAGAAAGCAGATTGTACGGGACGCTTTGCTTGTGAATAAAGGTACTAACTTGTACCATGTACCAGTGGAGCCTCCTTAGCAAATTAGCCAATAAGAAGTGTTATTGTCTTTTCAGTGTAAGGATGAGAAGGTGGGGGCCCCCTGCTTCTCTCTCACTTTTGCTATGATTTTCATCTTGTAAGCTTCACACAAAGTGTACCGGTGCATTTTGAATAAATTGTCTTCACTTTCAAACACCTGGAATTCGATTGATTACAAGAAAATACTAACATTTGTTCCTTCGAGCGGAAATCAATGGTTGGAGATTGGGTCGAGACCGGAACCGACAGAACCCAGTGAGTATTGGACCTGAAAAGCTCACTGAGAATCCCCCACTCACGTTAGTGTTAAACAGGGACTGCTTGGCACCGGATTTGACCCAAATCCACCATCTGGTTCTGAACCTGAATATATTTAGTCTTTTGGTGTTTGGAAGGTAAGATAATTTATATTTACTTTTCTTCTCTTTTCCTCTCTTCTCTTCTCTTCTTTTCGGTTGATTCTCATTTGTTCTGTGTGAATTGTGTATGTGAATTGTGATTGTGAATTGTGTATGTGAATTGTGGTACCGACATTGGGATTGATCGTATAATAATCTCGGTAATCCAATGTTTCGAAGACAGAGGCATTTGGGTACGTGGCCTATGGTAAAATAAACGCAACCCGCTGTGCGGACAGGTAAAAAAAAGATTTGTGGTATACCAAAACGTCAGAGGTAGATTGCCTGACGTTGTCAGAGGGAAATTGCCTGACGTTGTCTGAGGTTGAATGTTTGATGGTTTAAGCGCTAAATAGCAGAGTGGTCTAGAAAGACCGCAAAGTTAACTTTATTCTGTGTGTGTTTTAGTGTCTTCTTTCTTATGTTTTATGGATGCTGTAATTTCATTGAACAACGGCAGAACTGAGCCGAGATGTTCTATAAGTTAATGACCACAAATGCTGATTTATGTGATGGTGAGAATTAGACGAGGCAATGCAAGTATTATCTAAATGTTTAAGAAATATTTGAGAAGCAGAAAATATTTGAGAATCAAAAAACCTGCTTGCATTTCAATATTTGAGAATCAAAAAACCTGCTTGCATTTCAAAGCCTCCCTCCCTCCCTTCTTTTTGCGTTTTGTGTATCTATGCTTAAGAGGGGAGAGAGGCCCCCCCTCCCTTCAGATTTCTGTGTGGGAAAACCGTCTCTAAGAATGTTAACGCTTGATATGATTTTAGTAGTATAACATGTGACTGAATTGATTTAGAGTGCCAAAATATTAAAGGAACTATGCAAGTTAAAGTTAAAAAGTAGTAGATGGAAAACATGGAAGTGAATTGCAGTATAAAGAAGGTAAAACTGTTGTAAGATTATTAATGAGGATTGTTGAATAAGAGACAAGGAAAAGCTGAGGATGTTTTTGACTACTTTAAAGGTGTTCATTGTAGTGCTGTTAGAAGGAGATGAAAGAAATTTATGCAAAGTAAACAACCTAAAATCTGTTCAGTATTGTGCTAAATGGGAAACAAAAGTTGGATTTAATGGTAAATTAACTGTAAAAGGGTGTCAGGATTTGGTGGATAAGCTTAAATTGTTATGACCCAGAGAAAAAAAAGACAAAAGACATGGGTTAAACAACAAAAAATAAATAAAATGGCCTCACGGGCTTCAACACGCTAGGATCAGAGCAGACGGGAGAACAAAAGAAAAATGTCAAGCCCAAATGCCCCTGGTGGACAAAGAGGAGGATTTCATTTGTTGAACCACAAGACCCCCTCCTTAAAATAGCCCCCCCCCCTCAGGTGCAAGCCACTGCCCAGAGTACCACCCTCCCTGTCACACCCACCCCCGTTAGGAACCGCCTTTGAACAAGACCCCAAACGTACTTCCTCAATCTATTTAGACAGTAGCACAGCTTCGGAGATGAACAGATCGATCCTTGAATCTTTAACTAACACCATAATCCATGTACTAGGGGCCCCAGCAGGGTCCAAGAGATTAAATTAACCTCCTATGAGGTATGGTGTAGATGATGGAGAGAAGTACCCTTTGATAGAAGTCCCATACCCCAGGGGAGGACAAGCGGACAGGGGCAAGGGGATCCATTGCCTCCAGATAGCCTAGACTTAACAGGTTAACTGCCTTACTGAATAGATGCCAGCTTAGATGGGTACAACAGACCGATTGGACCTTTCAAACAAACAGTGGACTCAAGGGACGGTCACATGACATCGGTACTTACATAGTCACATGGCAAGCGCCAGAGGCCGATCGCCTACTATTTTATAAAACTAGACAGGGTAACTAGAGAACTTCTACCCTGTGTACAGGCAGTGGTAGCTGCAGCCGAAGCAGTTAGGGCCTCAGCATCCATAGTGCTATATCACCTGCTGACACTCAAAGTATCACATGCAGTATCTGTTATTCTTTTGCTACAAAAGATGTCACATTTGACCCCAGCACGACATCTTTCCTGTATGACAATACTCTTTATACAACCTCACTTAACAATACAGAGGTGTACTACATTAAACCCATCCACACTGCTACCACTTCATACTGATGGTCATAAACATGGCTGTACTGCTGCCAACACTGAAAAGGTACTGCCACAAAGTGATTTGAAAGATGTACCGTTATCTAACCCTGACATGACACTTTTTGTAGATGGCTCCAGTAAAAAAAAATCAAGATGGCACAAATGCAACTGGATATACAGTAGTGACACGGGGTGAAATCTTAGAGGCTAGGCCATTACCAAAACATTATTCAGCACAAGTAGCAGAGCTTGTAGCACTGACAAGAACATGCATACTATCAAAAGGAAAATCTGTAACCATATATACTGATAGTCAATAATGTTTTTTGCACAACAATGGAAAAACAGGGGGATGGTGACCTCTAGTGGTAAGCCAATTTCACACACAGACCCCATCTCGAAGGGCAATAAAAAGGCAGATGAAGCTGCTAAAATAGCAGCACAAGAAACACATCAAATAATGACAGAACTGGACATCATAGAGATAGATCATACAGTCCTTACTGATATGTAGTAGAATGCACATCCCGGGGAGAAACATTATTGGAAAACAAAAAGGTTGCACAATAATAGATAGTATTTATACATCACCTGAAGGAAAACCGGTATTGCCAAGATCCCTATTTAGGTATGCAGCAGTTTTGACACATGGAGTAACTCATGTGTCAAACAGGGGGATGACTGAGATGTTAAATACGGTATGTACAGCCTATGGTTTTACTAACTACTAAAAAAAAAAATTTGTTCTCAGTGCATTATATGTGCAAGAGACAATGCTCAGGGAGGCATAAGATCACGGAAAGGTTAGTTCCCTACACCGCAATATCCATTCCAGCACATTTGTATGGATTTTATTGAATTGGACAAATGTGAAAGGAAGAAATATTGTTTGGTTATCATAGACGCCTTGACCAAGTGGGTGGAGGTATTCCCGACAGGAAGTGCGGACGCATAGACTGTGGCCAAAACGTTACTAAGATATAATTCCTACATTTGGAATACCTGAAAAGATCTACAGTGATAAGGGATCCCATTTTTGTAAATAAACTCCCACGGCAATAAGGTTTGCAGAGAGGTCTACCTGGACTCACCAGTCCCGTTGCAAAAAGGTTTTATAGGCAGAGCAGGGTCAGTTGGCGGCAGAGCTCTGGTAAGTCCGGCTACAAAGGGAGGTTCTGCACAAGGTGGGGCTTATCTCAAACCGGTGAAGACTCCCTTACCTTACCCCCCCCCCCCCCAGGGCTCTGTAGCTGGTCAGGATGAAAGGGATAGTAATTGTCTTGGGTTTACTGGTGACTCTAGGGGAGACGTCCATACGGGGAGGCAGAAACTGGAAATAGGAATCTCTAGAATGGGCCAGTACGGGGAACGCCTTGAACTTAATCTTCATACAAGGGGTAACTAGCAACATTTTATTTTCTGACCCTACTGAGATAAATCACATTATTAGGTTTAGTGGAGAGGATGAGGAGCAAACATTTATGTTTACCTGATGCCAAAGACCAGCTACATGAAAAAAAGGATGGTGACGCAGGCAAAGATGGGACTGGTGCCAGTACTTTAGCATTAAAGTTCAACTGAGAGGTGTCCAATTCGTCTGAACAATCTTTCCCTGAAGGTTGGCTTTCCAGAAGATTGTTGTCATGTTTTCTGTATATCCTGCATTCTTAAATGGTGTGAAACGTCTTCATTCTGACCTGTTGACCGCGAACCCTTTCAAGCCGTGTATAAAATAGATCCGGTTGGTGGATGCACCAAAACCCATGTTGTGGCAAGAGCGCAAAAAGAAAACTGCAGCTGCAACCTGTGCCAGTGGTGCTGTACAGAAGAGAAGATATGCTTTGGAATGGATGTTATGAAGCAATACTGCTTGAATTAGGATAAAAAGAAGTGAAAAGATGTACTACAATCAAGCCTGCCAGCTTTTTCCTAGAGACAGAGGAAAACCCTGAAGAGGAGGGTGACCACATCTGCTTAAAACCTATGGAAGAAGAAATGCAGCAAATCTCCCCAGTAAAGGACACTCCTTTTGAAAATCCTGATCTGATCCTGTTTGCAGAGGGTTCGCACCTGTACAAAGATGGAGTCCCAAGAATGGCATATGCGGTGACAACATTGGAGGAAGTGATTGAGACCCAACTACTCCCTTCATCACTTTCAGCGCTGGTTGCCAAAGTGGTAGCACTCATAAGGGCCTATGAGACCGCAAAGGATCAAACAGCAAACACCTATACTGGTAGCAAGCATGCTGTCGAAGTAGTCCATGATTATGGACCCATAAGGAAGAACAGAAGTTTCACAATTGCTGCAAGAAGAATCAATTTAAAATTGGAAATATGTTTGAGAACTTTTTGAACCAGTCACCCTCCCAAAGGAAGTAGCCACCCTGAAAGTCAAGGCACATACTGGAGGACAACCCATGGAAGAAAAAGGAAACCAGTTGCCTGATCATACTGCCAGGAAGACTGCTGAAACACCAATGGAAGCAATCATGACTAATCACAGATTTTGCAAGGGAAAAAAAAAAAAAAAAAAAAGAAGAAGAAGAAGAAACCTGTAACAGATTGAAGGAAAATAAGGAAACTAATACTGAAAGTAAAAGAGCTGATTAAGAAATTGTAAGAATCTGCACCTGATGATTGGTATAAGATTATGTAAAGAAGGATCAAGATGGACTCTTGTGCAAGGAAAATGGAATATGTGTCCCATCTCAAATGGAAAAGATGATTATGCCATTAGCCTATGGACTGAGTCATGTATGCCCTAAAGGCAATGGAAGGAACATAAGCAAGGCTGGATGGTTTATTCAATACTCCAGAAATGAATATCAAGACTTTGTTGAGGGATGCATAATCTGTGCTAAAAATAACTCAGGAAAGCAGACCAGAGTAACACAAAGACATTTGGCCAAGTCACTATTCCTTTTCCAAAGACTTCAGATTTATTAAATCCAATTGCTCAAATCAGGCCAATATCAATATGTTTTGTTGTGCATAGAAATGTTTCAAGCTGGATAGAAGCCTGACTGGTGGCTAAAGCAAATGCCAAGACGACAGAAAAGAAGATCCTTTCCGAGGTAATATGCAGGTTGGAGTCCCTGAAATCATAGAGAATGACAGAGGAACACGTTCCACTGAACAGATCATGCAAATTACATGCAAGGATTTGGCAATTGAGCAGGCCTTCCATGCTCCTATCATCCTCAGAGTTCAGGGTAGGTAGAAAGGTATAGTGGAGTCGTTAAAGGCAGGCCAGCTAAATCTATGCAGGAAAAGGGTAGATAGGTTAGTAAAGAAACAATGGCCATAACGGTTTCCTCAGGTTCTTTACAGCATCAGGATTACCCCTACTTTATAGGTCAGAGAACTTGAGCCCTTATGAGATTTTGTTTGGGGGGCCCACCTAAGACAGGGTTGTATTTTCCCACATCAGACTGTTGTAATGTATAATCATTTTGTTATGTAATTGTCTAATACAAGAAACTAACTGCGATGCACAAGTTTGTTTTTGATCCAATTCCAGATCAAGTAACTGGAACACATGATTTACAGCCAGATGATTGGGTCCTAGTAAAAGAACATGTGAAAGTACCTTTAGGACCAAAGTTGAAGGACCCTACCAAGTGTCCCTGACAACTGCTACAGCTGTAAAGTGACATAGATACATGCTAGCCATTGCAAGAAAGTACAGCTGATTTCAAAAGATGCCTTTGCTTGATCTTAGCAGTCAAGGCTATAGAGGAAAATTACCTGGACAAATTACACATGCTAACAGGTGTAAAAAGAGTAATTTGAGTAATTGCTAGATAGGTTCACATAGGCCAGACAGTTTAAAAAAAAAAAATGCACACACCTAGTACTCATTCACTTTCATTTTGAGTTTAAGCAATGCAAGGCTGCCCAAAAACTAGTATGTCAGAAATATCAGAAATTGTAAATTTTCAAGGATTCAACAGTTTTTTTTTTCTTATAGGAGTTATAGTTGTTGGATTACTTGCTAATTTGTTTTTTCAGGTGTGCTAAATGTGAAAAGAATTACTACAATGGCAGTTAGAACTGAGGGAGATGACCCCAGGGAAGAAATAGAGTGTTACCAGATAGTCAGATTAGCAGATTCATATGATGCCAAGATGGGTGATACGAATGAGTAAAGATATGTATCCACATACACCCCAAGAAGAACTTTGCTCCACTTAGACGTGAAGTAGTACTGTGGACCCTCTGGTATCATACTAGGTAGGGAAGATATGATCATGGCTGAAAGAGGAGGGGTATGCAAAATGTTTGGTAGCATGTGTTGTACCTTTATCCCTAATACAGCTCCTGGAGACCAGAGCCCTGGAAGGATTGACTGCTCTATCGAATGAATTAGCGGAAAATTCAGGTATTAACGATCCATTCACAAACTGGCTTGAAGGATGGTTTGGTAAGTGGACTGGACTCATCACATGTTCGATCTCAATTGCTGCGGTTTTTGTCACTTACGGATGCTGCTGCATTCTCTGTATTCAAGGACTTTCACAAAAACTGATTGAAACCGCAATCTCAAGAACGATGTATCAAGCCAATTCCTACCTCTGAGGAGACCTATGTGGACTTTGAAGCTCAACTTAATGACATACAGTCCGAAAGTGTATAACACAGGGACTATCATAGAAATGTGTTGAGATAAAATAGACCCACAAGAGGAGGGAATGTTAGAAAAGTTTAGTATTGTGCGTCTATTAGACAGCTTTACTGATTCTTTAAGATGGCTCCTGAGCACATGTTCTAACCTTGTTGTATTCTTTTGTTCTTACTAACCCCATACGTAATACATGTATAGAAAGCAGATTGTACGGGACGCTTTGCTTGTGAATAAAGGTACTAACTTGTACCATGTACCAGTGGAGCCTCCTTAGCAAATTAGCCAATAAGAAGTGTTATTGTCTTTTCAGTGTAAGGATGAGAAGGTGGGGGCCCCCTGCTTCTCTCTCACTTTTGCTATGATTTTCATCTTGTAAGCTTCACACAAAGTGTACCGGTGCATTTTGAATAAATTGTCTTCACTTTCAAACACCTGGAATTCGATTGATTACAAGAAAATACTAACAAGAACAGGTGCAGTTATTACAGGTAATGAGTGGAGAACAGGTGCAGGTAATACAGGTAATGAGTGGAGAACAGGTGCAGTTATTACAGGTAATGAGTGGAGAACAGGTGCAGGTAATGAGTGGAGAACAGGTGCAGGTAATGAGTGGAGAACAGGTGCAGGTAATACAGGTAATGAGTGGAGAACAGGTGCAGGTAATACAGGTAATGAGTGGAGAACAGGTGCAGGTAATGAGTGGAGAACAGGTGCAGTTATTACAGGTAATGAGTGGAGAACAGGTGCAGTTATTACAGGTAATGAGTGGAGAACAGGTGCAGGTAATGAGTGGAGAACAGGTGCAGGTAATACAGGTAATGAGTGGAGAACAGGTGCAGGTAATACAGGTAATGAGTGGAGAACAGGTGCAGTTATTACAGGTAATGAGTGGAGAACAGGTGCAGGTAATACAGGTAATGAGTGGAGAACAGGTGCAGTTATTACAGGTAATGAGTGGAGAACAGGTGCAGTTATTACAGGTAATGAGTGGAGAATCGGCGCAGGTAATACAGGTAATGAGTGGAGAACAGGTGCAGTTATTACAGGTAATGAGTGGAGAACAGGTGCAGGTAATACAGGTAATGAGTGGAGAACAGGTGCAGTTATTACAGGTAATGAGTGGAGAACAGGTGCAGGTAATGAGTGGAGAACAGGTGCAGTTATTACAGGTAATGAGTGGAGAATAGGTGGAGGTAATACAGGTAATGAGTGGAGAACAGGTGCAGTTATTACAGGTAATGAGTGGAGAACAGGTGCAGGTAATGAGTGGAGAACAGGTACAGGTAATACAGGTAATGAGTGGAGAACAGGTGCAGTTATTACAGGTAATGAGTGGAGAACAGGTGCAGTTATTACAGGTAATGAGTGGAGAACAGGTGCAGGTAATGAGTGGAGAACAGGTACAGGTAATACAGGTAATGAGTGGAGAACAGGTGCAGTTATTACAGGTAATGAGTGGAGAACAGGTGCAGTTATTACAGGTAATGAGTGGAGAACAGGTGCAGGTAATGAGTGGAGAACAGGTGCAGGTAATACAGGTAATGAGTGGAGAACAGGTGCAGTTATTACAGGTAATGAGTGGAGAACAGGTGCAGTTATTACAGGTAATGAGTGGAGAACAGGTGCAGGTAATACAGGTAATGAGTGGAGAACAGGTGCAGGTAATACAGGTAATGAGTGGAGAACAGGTGCAGTTATTACAGGTAATGAGTGGAGAACAGGTGCAGGTAATACAGGTAATGAGTGGAGAACAGGTGCAGTTATTACAGGTAATGAGTGGAGAACAGGTGCAGTTATTACAGGTAATGAGTGGAGAATCGGCGCAGGTAATACAGGTAATGAGTGGAGAACAGGTGCAGTTATTACAGGTAATGAGTGGAGAACAGGTGCAGGTAATACAGGTAATGAGTGGAGAACAGGTGCAGTTATTACAGGTAATGAGTGGAGAACAGGTGCAGGTAATGAGTGGAGAACAGGTGCAGGTAATGAGTGGAGAACAGGTGCAGGTAATACAGGTAATGAGTGGAGAACAGGTGCAGGTAATACAGGTAATGAGTGGAGAACAGGTGCAGGTAATGAGTGGAGAACAGGTGCAGTTATTACAGGTAATGAGTGGAGAACAGGTGCAGTTATTACAGGTAATGAGTGGAGAACAGGTGCAGGTAATGAGTGGAGAACAGGTGCAGGTAATACAGGTAATGAGTGGAGAACAGGTGCAGGTAATACAGGTAATGAGTGGAGAACAGGTGCAGTTATTACAGGTAATGAGTGGAGAACAGGTGCAGGTAATACAGGTAATGAGTGGAGAACAGGTGCAGTTATTACAGGTAATGAGTGGAGAACAGGTGCAGTTATTACAGGTAATGAGTGGAGAATCGGCGCAGGTAATACAGGTAATGAGTGGAGAACAGGTGCAGTTATTACAGGTAATGAGTGGAGAACAGGTGCAGGTAATACAGGTAATGAGTGGAGAACAGGTGCAGTTATTACAGGTAATGAGTGGAGAACAGGTGCAGGTAATGAGTGGAGAACAGGTGCAGGTAATACAGGTAATGAGTGGAGAACAGGTGCAGGTAATACAGGTAATGAGTGGAGAACAGGTGCAGTTATTACAGGTAATGAGTGGAGAACAGGTGCAGGTAATACAGGTAATGAGTGGAGAACAGGTGCAGTTATTACAGGTAATGAGTGGAGAACAGGTGCAGTTATTACAGGTAATGAGTGGAGAATCGGCGCAGGTAATACAGGTAATGAGTGGAGAACAGGTGCAGTTATTACAGGTAATGAGTGGAGAACAGGTGCAGGTAATACAGGTAATGAGTGGAGAACAGGTGCAGTTATTACAGGTAATGAGTGGAGAACAGGTGCAGGTAATGAGTGGAGAACAGGTGCAGTTATTACAGGTAATGAGTGGAGAATAGGTGGAGGTAATACAGGTAATGAGTGGAGAACAGGTGCAGTTATTACAGGTAATGAGTGGAGAACAGGTGCAGGTAATGAGTGGAGAACAGGTACAGGTAATACAGGTAATGAGTGGAGAACAGGTGCAGTTATTACAGGTAATGAGTGGAGAACAGGTGCAGTTATTACAGGTAATGAGTGGAGAACAGGTGCAGGTAATGAGTGGAGAACAGGTACAGGTAATACAGGTAATGAGTGGAGAACAGGTGCAGTTATTACAGGTAATGAGTGGAGAACAGGTGCAGTTATTACAGGTAATGAGTGGAGAACAGGTGCAGGTAATGAGTGGAGAACAGGTGCAGGTAATACAGGTAATGAGTGGAGAACAGGTGCAGTTATTACAGGTAATGAGTGGAGAACAGGTGCAGTTATTACAGGTAATGAGTGGAGAACAGGTGCAGGTAATACAGGTAATGAGTGGAGAACAGGTGCAGGTAATACAGGTAATGAGTGGAGAACAGGTGCAGTTATTACAGGTAATGAGTGGAGAACAGGTGCAGGTAATACAGGTAATGAGTGGAGAACAGGTGCAGTTATTACAGGTAATGAGTGGAGAACAGGTGCAGTTATTACAGGTAATGAGTGGAGAATCGGCGCAGGTAATACAGGTAATGAGTGGAGAACAGGTGCAGTTATTACAGGTAATGAGTGGAGAACAGGTGCAGGTAATACAGGTAATGAGTGGAGAACAGGTGCAGTTATTACAGGTAATGAGTGGAGAACAGGTGCAGGTAATGAGTGGAGAACAGGTGCAGTTATTACAGGTAATGAGTGGAGAATAGGTGGAGGTAATACAGGTAATGAGTGGAGAACAGGTGCAGTTATTACAGGTAATGAGTGGAGAACAGGTGCAGGTAATGAGTGGAGAACAGGTACAGGTAATACAGGTAATGAGTGGAGAACAGGTGCAGTTATTACAGGTAATGAGTGGAGAACAGGTGCAGTTATTACAGGTAATGAGTGGAGAACAGGTGCAGGTAATGAGTGGAGAACAGGTGCAGGTAATACAGGTAATGAGTGGAGAACAGGTGCAGTTATTACAGGTAATGAGTGGAGAACAGGTGCAGTTATTACAGGTAATGAGTGGAGAACAGGTGCAGGTAATACAGGTAATGAGTGGAGAACAGGTGCAGTTATTACAGGTAATGAGTGGAGAACAGGTGCAGGTAATACAGGTAATGAGTGGAGAACAGGTGTAGGTAATGAGTGGAGAACAGGTGCAGTTATTACAGGTAATGAGTGGAGAACAGGTGCAGGTAATGAGTGGAGAACAGGTGCAGGTAATACAGGTAATGAGTGGAGAACAGGTGCAGGTAATACAGGTAATGAGTGGAGAACAGGTGCAGGTAATGAGTGGAGAACAGGTGCAGTTATTACAGGTAATGAGTGGAGAACAGGTGCAGTTATTACAGGTAATGAGTGGAGAACAGGTGCAGGTAATGAGTGGAGAACAGGTGCAGTTATTACAGGTAATGAGTGGAGAACAGGTGCAGGTAATGAGTGGAGAACAGGTTCAGTTATTACAGGTAATGAGTGGAGAACAGGTGCAGGTAATGAGTGGAGAACAGGTGCAGGTAATACAGGTAATGAGTGGAGAACAGGTGCAGGTAATGAGTGGAGAACAGGTGCAGTTATTACAGGTAATGAGTGGAGAACAGGTGCAGGTAATACAGGTAATGAGTGGAGAACAGGTGCAGTTATTACAGGTAATGAGTGGAGAACAGGTGCAGGTAATGAGTGGAGAACAGGTGCAGGTAATACAGGTAATGAGTGGAGAACAGGTGCAGTTATTACAGGTAATGAGTGGAGAACATGTGCAGTTATTACAGGTAATGAGTGGAGAACAGGTGCAGGTAATACAGGTAATGAGTGGAGAACAGGTGCAGGTAATACAGGTAATGAGTGGAGAACAGGTGCAGTTATTACAGGTAATGAGTGGAGAACAGGTGCAGGTAATACAGGTAATGAGTGGAGAACAGGTGCAGTTATTACAGGTAATGAGTGGAGAACAGGTGCAGGTAATGAGTGGAGAACAGGTGCAGTTATTACAGGTAATGAGTGGAGAACAGGTGCAGGTAATGAGTGGAGAACAGGTGCAGGTAATACAGGTAATGAGTGGAGAACAGGTGCAGGTAATGAGTGGAGAACAGGTGCAGTTATTACAGGTAATGAGTGGAGAACAGGTGCAGGTAATGAGTGGAGAACAGGTGCAGTTATTACAGGTAATGAGTGGAGAACAGGTGCAGGTAATGAGTGGAGAACAGGTGCAGGTAATACAGGTAATGAGTGGAGAACAGGTGCAGTTATTACAGGTAATGAGTGGAGAACAGGTGCAGGTAATACAGGTAATGAGTGGAGAACAGGTGCAGTTATTACAGGTAATGAGTGGAGAACAGGTGCAGATATTACAGGTAATGAGTGGAGAACAGGTGCAGGTAATACAGGTAATGAGTGGAGAACAGGTGCAGGTAATACAGGTAATGAGTGGAGAACAGGTGCAGTTATTACAGGTAATGAGTGGAGAAGAGGTGCAGGTAATACAGGTAATGAGTGGAGAACAGGTGCAGTTATTACAGGTAATGAGTGGAGAACAGGTGCAGATATTACAGGTAATGAGTGGAGAACAGGTGCAGGTAATGAGTGGAGAACAGGTGCAGTTATTACAGGTAATGAGTGGAGAACAGGTGCAGGTAATGAGTGGAGAACAGGTGCAGGTAATACAGGTAATGAGTGGAGAACAGGTGCAGTTATTACAGGTAATGAGTGGAGAACAGGTGCAGGTAATACAGGTAATGAGTGGAGAACAGGTGCAGTTATTACAGGTAATGAGTGGAGAACAGGTGCAGTTATTACAGGTAATGAGTGGAGAACAGGTGCAGTTATTACAGGTAATGAGTGGAGAACAGGTGCAGGTAATACAGGTAATGAGTGGAGAACAGGTGCAGTTATTACAGGTAATGAGTGGAGAACAGGTGCAGGTAATACAGGTAATGAGTGGAGAACAGGTGCAGTTATTACAGGTAATGAGTGGAGAACAGGTGCAGTTATTACAGGTAATGAGTGGAGAACAGGTGCAGGTAATACAGGTAATGAGTGGAGAACAGGTGCAGGTAATACAGGTAATGAGTGGAGAACAGGTGCAGTTATTACAGGTAATGAGTGGAGAACAGGTGCAGTTATTACAGGTAATGAGTGGAGAACAGGTGCAGGTAATACAGGTAATGAGTGGAGAACAGGTGCAGTTATTACAGGTAATGAGTGGAGAACAGGTGCAGTTATTACAGGTAATGAGTGGAGAACAGGTGCAGTTATTACAGGTAATGAGTGGAGAACAGGTGCAGGTAATGAGTGGAGAACAGGTGCAGGTAATACAGGTAATGAGTGGAGAACAGGTGCAGGTAATGAGTGGAGAACAGGTGCAGTTATTACAGGTAATGAGTGGAGAACAGGTGCAGTTATTACAGGTAATGAGTGGAGAACAGGTGCAGGTAATGAGTGGAGAACAGGTGCAGGTAATACAGGTAATGAGTGGAGAACAGGTGCAGGTAATGAGTGGAGAACAGGTGCAGTTATTACAGGTAATGAGTGGAGAACAGGTGCAGGTAATACAGGTAATGAGTGGAGAACAGGTGCAGTTATTACAGGTAATGAGTGGAGAACAGGTGCAGTTATTAAAGGTAATGAGTGGAGAACAGGTGCAGTTATTACAGGTAATGAGTGGAGAACAGGTGCAGTTATTACAGGTAATGAGTGGAGAACAGGTGCAGGTAATGAGTGGAGAACAGGTACAGGTAATACAGGTAATGAGTGGAGAACAGGTGCAGTTATTAAAGGTAATGAGTGGAGAACAGGTGCAGTTATTACAGGTAATGAGTGGAGAACAGGTGCAGGTAATGAGTGGAGAACAGGTGCAGTTAATACAGGTAATGAGTGGAGAACAGGTACAGGTAATACAGGTAATGAGTGGAGAACAGGTGCAGTTATTACAGGTAATGAGTGGAGAACAGGTGCAGTTATTACAGGTAATGAGTGGAGAACAGGTGCAGGTAATGAGTGGAGAACAGGTGCAGGTAATACAGGTAATGAGTGGAGAACAGGTGCAGTTATTACAGGTAATGAGTGGAGAACAGGTGCAGGTAATACAGGTAATGAGTGGAGAACAGGTGCAGTTATTACAGGTAATGAGTAGAGAACAGGTGCAGTTATTACAGGTAATGAGTGGAGAACAGGTGCAGGTAATGAGTGGAGAACAGGTGCAGGTAATACAGGTAATGAGTGGAGAACAGGTGCAGTTATTACAGGTAATGAGTGGAGAACAGGTGCAGGTAATACAGGTAATGAGTGGAGAACAGGTGTAGGTAATGAGTGGAGAACAGGTGCAGTTATTACAGGTAATGAGTGGAGAACAGGTGCAGTTATTACAGGTAATGAGTGGAGAACAGGTGCAGGTAATACAGGTAATGAGTGGAGAACAGGTGCAGTTATTACAGGTAATGAGTGGAGAACAGGTGCAGGTAATACAGGTAATGAGTGGAGAACAGGTGCAGTTATTACAGGTAATGAGTGGAGAACAGGTGCAGTTATTACAGGTAATGAGTGGAGAACAGGTGCAGGTAATACAGGTAATGAGTGGAGAACAGGTGCAGTTATTACAGGTAATGAGTGGAGAACAGGTGCAGTTATTACAGGTAATGAGTGGAGAACAGGTGCAGGTAATACAGGTAATGAGTGGAGAACAGGTGCAGGTAATGAGTGGAGAACAGGTGCAGTTATTACAGGTAATGAGTGGAGAACAGGTGCAGTTATTACAGGTAATGAGTGGAGAACAGGTGCAGTTATTACAGGTAATGAGTGGAGAACAGGTGCAGGTAATGAGTGGAGAACAGGTACAGGTAATACAGGTAATGAGTGGAGAACAGGTGCAGTTATTACAGGTAATGAGTGGAGAACAGGTGCATTTATTACAGGTAATGAGTGGAGAACAGGTGCAGTTATTACAGGTAATGAGTGGAGAACAGGTGCAGGTAATGAGTGGAGAACAGGTGCAGGTAATACAGGTAATGAGTGGAGAACAGGTGCAGTTATTACAGGTAATGAGTGGAGAACAGGTGCAGGTAATACAGGTAATGAGTGGAGAACAGGTGCAGTTATTACAGGTAATGAGTGGAGAACAGGTGCAGTTATTACAGGTAATGAGTGGAGAACAGGTGCAGGTAATGAGTGGAGAACAGGTGCAGGTAATACAGGTAATGAGTGGAGAACAGGTGCAGTTATTACAGGTAATGAGTGGAGAACAGGTGCAGGTAATACAGGTAATGAGTGGAGAACAGGTGTAGGTAATGAGTGGAGAACAGGTGCAGTTATTACAGGTAATGAGTGGAGAACAGGTGCAGGTAATGAGTGGAGAACAGGTGCAGTTATTACAGGTATTGAGTGGAGAACAGGTGCAGGTAATGAGTGGAGAACAGGTGCAGTTATTACAGGTAATGAGTGGAGAACAGGTGCAGGTAATGAGTGGAGAACAGGTGCAGGTAATACAGGTAATGAGTGGAGAACAGGTGCAGGTAATGAGTGGAGAACAGGTGCAGTTATTACAGGTAGTGAGTGGAGAACAGGTGCAGGTAATGAGTGGAGAACAGGTGCAGGTAATACAGGTAATGAGTGGAGAACAGGTGCAGTTATTAAAGGTAATGAGTGGAGAACAGGTGCAGTTATTACAGGTAATGAGTGGAGAACAGGTGCAGGTAATGAGTGGAGAACAGGTGCAGTTAATACAGGTAATGAGTGGAGAACAGGTGCAGGTAATACAGGTAATGAGTGGAGAACAGGTGCAGGTAATACAGGCAATGAGTGGAGAACAGGTGCAGGTAATGAGTGGAGAACAGGTGCAGTTATTACAGGTAGTGAGTGGAGAACAGGTGCAGGTAATGAGTGGAGAACAGGTGCAGGTAATACAGGTAATGAGTGGAGAACAGGTGCAGTTATTAAAGGTAATGAGTGGAGAACAGGTGCAGTTATTACAGGTAATGAGTGGAGAACAGGTGCAGTTATTAAAGGTAATGAGTGGAGAACAGGTGCAGTTATTACAGGTAATGAGTGGAGAACAGGTGCAGGTAATGAGTGGAGAACAGGTGCAGTTAATACAGGTAATGAGTGGAGAACAGGTGCAGTAATTACAGGTAATGAGTGGAGAACAGGTGCAGGTAATGAGTGGAGAACAGGTGCAGTTATTACAGGTAATGAGTGGAGAACAGGTGCAGTTATTACAGGTAATGAGTGGAGAACAGGTGCAGGTAATGAGTGGAGAACAGGTGCAGTTAATACAGGTAATGAGTGGAGAACAGGTGCAGGTAATACAGGTAATGAGTGGAGAACAGGTGCAGTTATTACAGGCAATGAGTGGAGAACATGTGCAGTTATTACAGGTAATGAGTGGAGAACAGGTGCAGGTAATACAGGTAATGAGTGGAGAACAGGTGCAGGTAATACAGGTAATGAGTGGAGAACAGGTGCAGTTATTACAGGTAATGAGTGGAGAACAGGTGCAGTTATTACAGGTAATGAGTGGAGAACAGGTGCAGGTAATACAGGTAATGAGTGGAGAACAGGTGCAGTTATTACAGGTAATGAGTGGAGAACAGGTGCAGTTATTACAGGTAATGAGTGGAGAACAGGTGCAGGTAATGAGTGGAGAACAGGTGCAGTTATTACAGGTAATGAGTGGAGAACAGGTGCAGGTAATGAGTGGAGAACAGGTGCAGGTAATACAGGTAATGAGTGGAGAACAGGTGCAGGTAATACAGGTAATGAGTGGAGAACAGGTGCAGGTAATACAGGTAATGAGTGGAGAACAGGTGCAGGTAATGAGTGGAGAACAGGTGCAGTTATTACAGGTAATGAGTGGAGAACAGGTGCAGTTATTACAGGTAATGAGTGGAGAACAGGTGCAGGTAATGAGTGGAGAACAGGTGCAGGTAATACAGGTAATGAGTGGAGAACAGGTGCAGTTATTACAGGTAATGAGTGGAGAACAGGTGCAGTTATTACAGGTAATGAGTGGAGAACAGGTGCAGGTAATACAGGTAATGAGTGGAGAACAGGTGCAGTTATTACAGGTAATGAGTGGAGAACAGGTGCAGGTAATACAGGTAATGAGTGGAGAACAGGTGCAGTTATTACAGGTAATGAGTGGAGAACAGGTGCAGTTATTACAGGTAATGAGTGGAGAACAGGTGCAGGTAATACAGGTAATGAGTGGAGAACAGGTGCAGTTATTACAGGTAATGAGTGGAGAACAGGTGCAGTTATTACAGGTAATGAGTGGAGAACAGGTGCAGGTAATACAGGTAATGAGTGGAGAACAGGTGCAGGTAATGAGTGGAGAACAGGTGCAGTTATTACAGGTAATGAGTGGAGAACAGGTGCAGGTAATACAGGTAATGAGTGGAGAACAGGTGCAGTTATTACAGGTAATGAGTGGAGAACAGGTGCAGTTATTACAGGTAATGAGTGGAGAACAGGTGCAGGTAATGAGTGGAGAACAGGTACAGGTAATACAGGTAATGAGTGGAGAATAGGTGCAGTTATTACAGGTAATGAGTGGAGAACAGGTGCAGTTATTACAGGTAATGAGTGAAGAACAGGTGCAGGTAATGAGTGGAGAACAGGTGCAGGTAATACAGGTAATGAGTGGAGAACAGGTGCAGGTAATACAGGTAATGAGTGGAGAACAGGTGCAGTTATTACAGGTAATGAGTGGAGAACAGGTGCAGGTAATACAGGTAATGAGTGGAGAACAGGTGCAGTTATTACAGGTAATGAGTGGAGAACAGGTGCAGTTATTACAGGTAATGAGTGGAGAACAGGTGCAGGTAATGAGTGGAGAACAGGTGCAGGTAATACAGGTAATGAGTGGAGAACAGGTGCAGTTATTACAGGTAATGAGTGGAGAACAGGTGCAGGTAATACAGGTAATGAGTGGAGAACAGGTGTAGGTAATGAGTGGAGAACAGGTGCAGTTATTACAGGTAATGAGTGGAGAACAGGTGCAGGTAATACAGGTAATGAGTGGAGAACAGGTGCAGGTAATGAGTGGAGAACAGGTGCAGTTATTACAGGCAATGAGTGGAGAACAGGTGCAGGTAATGAGTGGAGAACAGGTGCAGTTATTACAGGTAATGAGTGGAGAACAGGTGCAGGTAATGAGTGGAGAACAGGTGCAGGTAATACAGGTAATGAGTGGAGAACAGGTGCAGGTATTGAGTGGAGAACAGGTGCAGTTATTACAGGTAATGAGTGGAGAACAGGTGCAGGTAATGAGTGGAGAACAGGTGCAGTTATTACAGGTAATGAGTGGAGAACAGGTGCAGGTAATGAGTGGAGAACAGGTACAGGTAATACAGGTAATGAGTGGAGAACAGGTGCAGTTATTAAAGGTAATGAGTGGAGAACAGGTGCAGTTATTACAGGTAATGAGTGGAGAACAGGTGCAGTTATTACAGGTAATGAGTGGAGAACAGGTGCAGGTAATACAGGTAATGAGTGGAGAACAGGTGCAGTTATTACAGGTAATGAGTGGAGAACAGGTGCAGTTATTACAGGTAATGAGTGGAGAACAGGTGCAGGTAATACAGGTAATGAGTGGAGAACAGGTGCAGGTAATGAGTGGAGAACAGGTGCAGTTATTACAGGTAATGAGTGGAGAACAGGTGCAGGTAATACAGGTAATGAGTGGAGAACAGGTGCAGTTATTACAGGTAATGAGTGGAGAACAGGTGCAGTTATTACAGGTAATGAGTGGAGAACAGGTGCAGGTAATGAGTGGAGAACAGGTACAGGTAATACAGGTAATGAGTGGAGAACAGGTGCAGTTATTACAGGTAATGAGTGAAGAACAGGTGCAGGTAATGAGTGGAGAACAGGTGCAGGTAATACAGGTAATGAGTGGAGAACAGGTGCAGGTAATACAGGTAATGAGTGGAGAACAGGTGCAGTTATTACAGGTAATGAGTGGAGAACAGGTGCAGGTAATACAGGTAATGAGTGGAGAACAGGTGCAGTTATTACAGGTAATGAGTGGAGAACAGGTGCAGTTATTACAGGTAATGAGTGGAGAACAGGTGCAGGTAATGAGTGGAGAACAGGTGCAGGTAATACAGGTAATGAGTGGAGAACAGGTGCAGTTATTACAGGTAATGAGTGGAGAACAGGTGCAGGTAATACAGGTAATGAGTGGAGAACAGGTGTAGGTAATGAGTGGAGAACAGGTGCAGTTATTACAGGTAATGAGTGGAGAACAGGTGCAGGTAATACAGGTAATGAGTGGAGAACAGGTGCAGGTAATGAGTGGAGAACAGGTGCAGTTATTACAGGTAATGAGTGGAGAACAGGTGCAGGTAATGAGTGGAGAACAGGTGCAGTTATTACAGGTAATGAGTGGAGAACAGGTGCAGGTAATGAGTGGAGAACAGGTGCAGGTAATACAGGTAATGAGTGGAGAACAGGTGCAGGTAATGAGTGGAGAACAGGTGCAGTTATTACAGGTAATGAGTGGAGAACAGGTGCAGGTAATGAGTGGAGAACAGGTGCAGTTATTACAGGTAATGAGTGGAGAACAGGTGCAGGTAATGAGTGGAGAACAGGTACAGGTAATACAGGTAATGAGTGGAGAACAGGTGCAGTTATTAAAGGTAATGAGTGGAGAACAGGTGCAGTTATTACAGGTAATGAGTGGAGAACAGGTGCAGGTAATGAGTGGAGAACAGGTGCAGTTAATACAGGTAATGAGTGGAGAACAGGTGCAGGTAATACAGGTAATGAGTGGAGAACAGGTGCAGTTATTACAGGTAATGAGTGGAGAACATGTGCAGTTATTACAGGTAATGAGTGGAGAACAGGTGCAGGTAATACAGGTAATGAGTGGAGAACAGGTGCAGGTAATACAGGTAATGAGTGGAGAACAGGTGCAGTTAATACAGGTAATGAGTGGAGAACAGGTGCAGGTAATACAGGTAATGAGTGGAGAACAGGTGCAGTTATTACAGGTAATGAGTGGAGAACAGGTGCAGGTAATACAGGTAATGAGTGGAGAACAGGTGCAGTTATTACAGGTAATGAGTGGAGAACAGGTGCAGGTAATGAGTGGAGAACAGGTGCAGTTATTACAGGTAATGAGTGGAGAACAGGTGCAGGTAATGAGTGGAGAACAGGTGCAGGTAATACAGGTAATGAGTGGAGAACAGGTGCAGGTAATACAGGTAATGAGTGGAGAACAGGTGCAGTTATTACAGGTAATGAGTGGAGAACAGGTGCAGGTAATACAGGTAATGAGTGGAGAACAGGTGCAGTTTTACAGGTAATGAGTGGAGAACAGGTGCAGGTAATACAGGTAATGAGTGGAGAACAGGTGCAGTTATTACAGGTAATGAGTGGAGAACAGGTGCAGTTATTACAGGTAATGAGTGGAGAACAGGTGCAGTTATTACAGGTAATGAGTGGAGAACAGGTGCAGTTATTACAGGTAATGAGTGGAGAACAGGTGCAGGTAATGAGTGGAGAACAGGTGCAGTTATTACAGGTAATGAGTGGAGAACAGGTGCAGGTAATACAGGTAATGAGTGGAGAACAGGTGCAGTTATTACAGGTAATGAGTGGAGAATAGGTGCAGGTAATACAGGTAATGAGTGGAGAACAGGTGCAGTTATTACAGGTAATGAGTGGAGAACAGGTGCAGGTAATACAGGTAATGAGTGGAGAACAGGTGCAGTTATTACAGGTAATGAGTGGAGAACAGGTGCAGTTATTACAGGTAATGAGTGGAGAACAGGTGCAGGTAATGAGTGGAGAACAGGTGCAGTTATTACAGGTAATGAGTGGAGAACAGGTGCAGGTAATGAGTGGAGATCAGGTGCAGGTAATACAGGTAATGAGTGGAGAACAGGTGCAGGTAATACAGGTAATGAGTGGAGAACAGGTGCAGGTAATACAGGTAATGAGTGGAGAACAGGTGCAGTTATTACAGGTAATGAGTGGAGAACAGGTACAGGTAATACAGGTAATGGGTGGAGAACAGGTGCAGTTATTACAGGTAATGAGTGGAGAACAGGTGCAGGTAATACAGGTAATGAGTGGAGAACAGGTGCAGGTAATACAGGTAATGAGTGGAGAACAGGTGCAGGTAATACAGGTAATGAGTGGAGAACAGGTGCAGGTAATACAGGTAATGAGTGGAGAACAGGTGCAGTTATTACAGGTAATGAGTGGAGAACAGGTGCAGGTAATACAGGTAATGAGTGGAGAACAGGTGCAGTTATTACAGGTAATGAGTGGAGAACAGGTGCAGGTAATGAGTGGAGAACAGGTGCAGGTAATACAGGTAATGAGTGGAGAACAGGTGCAGTTATTACAGGTAGTGAGTGGAGAACAGGTGCAGTTATTACAGGTAATGAGTGGAGAACAGGTGCAGTTATTACAGGTAATGAGTGGAGAACAGGTGCAGGTAATGAGTGGAGAACAGGTGCAGGTAATACAGGTAATGAGTGGAGAACAGGTGCAGGTAATACAGGTAATGAGTGGAGAACAGGTGCAGTTATTACAGGTAATGAGTGGAGAACAGGTGCAGGTAATACAGGTAGGTAATGAGTGGAGAACAGGTGCAGTTATTACAGGTAATGAGTGGAGAACAGGTGCTGGTAATGAGTGGAGAACAGGTGCAGTTATTACAGGTAATGAGTGGAGAACAGGTACAGGTAATACAGGTAATGAGTGGAGAACAGGTGCAGTTATTACAGGTAATGAGTGGAGAACAGGTGCAGGTAATACAGGTAATGAGTGGAGAACAGGTGCAGGTAATACAGGTAATGAGTGGAGAACAGGTGCAGGTAATACAGGTAATGAGTGGAGAACAGGTGCAGGTAATACAGGTAATGAGTGGAGAACAGGTGCAGTTATTACAGGTAATGAGTGGAGAACAGGTGCAGGTAATGAGTGGAGAACAGGTGCAGGTAATACAGGTAATGAGTGGAGAACAGGTGCAGTTATTACAGGTAATGAGTGGAGAATAGGTGCAGGTAATACAGGTAATGAGTGGAGAACAGGTGCAGTTATTACAGGTAATGAGTGGAGAACAGGTGCAGGTAATACAGGTAATGAGTGGAGAACAGGTGCAGTTATTACAGGTAATGAGTGGAGAACAGGTGCAGGTAATACAGGTAATGAGTGGAGAACAGGTGCAGTTATTACAGGTAATGAGTGGAGAACAGGTACAGGTAATACAGGTAATGAGTGGAGAACAGGTACAGGTAATACAGGTAATGAGTGGAGAACAGGTGCAGTTATTACAGGTAATGAGTGGAGAACAGGTGCAGGTAATACAGGTAATGAGTGGAGAACAGGTGCAGGTAATAAAGGTAATGAGTGGAGAACAGGTGCAGTTATTACAGGTAATGAGTGGAGAACAGGTGCAGGTAATGAGTGGAGAACAGGTGCAGGTAATACAGGTAATGAGTGGAGAACAGGTGCAGTTATTACAGGTAATGAGTGGAGAATAGGTGCAGGTAATACAGGTAATGAGTGGAGAACAGGTGCAGTTATTACAGGTAATGAGTGGAGAACAGGTGCAGGTAATACAGGTAATGAGTGGAGAACAGGTGCAGTTATTACAGGTAATGAGTGGAGAACAGGTGCAGGTAATACAGGTAATGAGTGGAGAACAGGTGCAGTTATTACAGGTAATGAGTGGAGAACAGGTACAGGTAATACAGGTAATGAGTGGAGAACAGGTACAGGTAATACAGGTAATGAGTGGAGAACAGGTGCAGTTATTACAGGTAATGAGTGGAGAACAGGTGCAGGTAATACAGGTAATGAGTGGAGAACAGGTGCAGGTAATACAGGTAATGAGTGGAGAACAGGTGCAGTTATTACAGGTAATGAGTGGAGAACAGGTGCAGGTAATGAGTGGAGAACAGGAGGGCTTCTTAAAGAAAAAATAACAGGTCTGTGAGAGACGGAATTCTTGTGGTTGGTAGGAGATCAAATTCTTATGTCATGCAATAAAATGCTAATTAATTATTTAGCAATCATACCATGTGACTTTCTGAATGTTTGTTTTAGATTCCGTCTCTCACAGGTGAAGAGTTCCTATGATAAAAATTACAGACCTCTCCATGCTTTGTAAGGAGGAAAACCTGCGAAATCAGCCGTGTATCGAATACTTCTTCTCCCCACTGTATATATACAGTGGGGCAAAAAAGTATTTAGTCAGCCACCAATTGTGCAAGTTTTCCCACTTAAAAAGATGAGAGAGGCCTGTAATTGTCATCATAGGGAAACCTCAACTATGAGAGACAAAATGTGGAAACAAATCCAGACAATCACATTGTCTGATTTAGAAATATTTTTTTTTTGCAAATTATGGTGGAAAATAAGTATTTGGTCAATATCAAAAGTTCATCTCAAAACTTTGTTATATATCCTTTGTTGGCAATGACAAAGGTCAGACGTTTTCTGTAAGTCTTCACAAGGTTGTCACACACTGTTGCTGGTATGTTGGCCCCTCCTCCATACAGATCTCCTCTAGAGCAGTGATGTTTTGGGGCTGTCGCTGGGCAACACGGACTTTCAACTCCCTCCAAAGGTTTTCTATGGGGTTGAGATCTGGAGACTGGGGCTAGGCCACTCCAGGACCTTGAAATGCTTCTTACCAAGCCACTACTTCGTTGCCCGGGCGGTGTGTTTGGGATCATTGTCATGCTGAAAGACCCAGCCACATTTCATCTTCAATGCCCATGCTGAGGGGAAGAGGTTTGCACTCAAAATCTCACGATACATGGCCCCTTTCATTCTTTCATGTACACGGATCAGTCGTCCTGTTCCCTTTGCAGAGAAACAGCCCCAAAGCATGATGTTGCCACCCCCATGCTTCACAGTAGGTATGGTGTTCTTTGTTTGCCACTTAGCATTCTCTCTCCTCCAAACACGATGAGTTGTGTTTCTACCAAACAGTTCAACTTTGGTTTCATCTGACCATATGACATTCTTCCAATCCTCTTCTGGATCATCCAAATGCTCTCTAGCAAACCTCAGACGGGCCCGGACATGTACTGGCTTAAGCAGGGGGACACGTCTGGCACTGCAGGATCTGAGTCCCTGGCGGCGTAGTGTGTTACTGATGGTAGCCTTTGTTACGTTGGTCCCAGCTCTCTGCAGGTCATTCACTAGGTCCCCCCGTGTGGTTCTGGGATTTTTGCTCACCGTTCTTGTGATCATTTTGACCCCACGGGGTGAGATCTTGCGTGGAGACCCAGATCGAGGGAGATTATCAGTGGTCTTGTATGTCTTCCATTTTCTGATTATTGCTCCCACAGTTGATTTCTTCACACCAAGCTGCTTGCCTATTGCAGATTCAGTCTTCCCAGCCTGGTGCAGGTCTACAATTTGGTTTCTGGTGTCCTTCAACAGCTCTTTGGTCTTCATCGTAGTGGAGTTTGGAGTGTGACTGTTTGAGGTTGTGGACAGGTGTCTTTTATACTGATAACAAGTTCAAACAGGTGCCATTAATACAGGTAATGAGTGGAGGACAGAGTAGCCACTTAAAGAAGAAGATACAGTTCTGTGAGAGCCAGAAATCTTGCTTGTTTGTATGTGACCAAATACTTATTTTCCACCATAGTTTGCAAAAAAAATCTTTCCAAATCAGACAATGTGATTGGATTTGTTTCCACACTTTGTCTCTCATAGTTGAGGTTTACCTATGATGACAATTACAGGCCTCTCTCATCTTTTTAAGTGGGAGAACTTGCACAATTGGTGGCTGACTAAATACTTTTTTGCCCCACTGTATCTTCTTTTAGCCTCTGACCAATCCCCAAGCTCCTCTTGGAGTAAGGCCCCTTTCACACTGGGGCGTTTTTCATGCGGTTTAGCGCTAATAATAGCGCTGTTATACCGCATGAAAAAATCCTGCCCTGTGCCTTCAATGTGAAATCCCGAAGGCTTTCACACTGAAGCGGTGCGCTAGCAGGACCGCTCCAAAAGTCCTGCTAGCCGCTTCTTTACAGCGGTGAAGGAGCGGTGTGTTCACCGCTCCTTTACCGCGGTCTCCCATTGAAATCAATGGGACAGCGCGGTAATATCGCCCGCAAACCCAATAGCCGCGGTTTGCGGGCGGTATTAACCCTTTTTCAGCCGCTAGCGGGGGTTAAATTAACCCCCCTAGCGACCGCATACCGCGGTAAGAACGACGGTATAGCAGCGCTGAAAATCGCACTGCTATACCGCCACCGCTCCTGCCCGCCCCAGTGTGAAAGGGGCCTAAGGATGAGCTTGAGCGTTTTTTTTTTTAAAATAATCTTTTCATTAGCCAGCCAAATCCACCAGCGCCCCTCACTGACTGAAAGGAACCGCGTTCTGTTTTGATGTGGTCCCCACTTGAAATTTACATATATATCCATCTGTGGCCCCCCCAAGTATATCCATCTGTGGCCCCCAAGTATATCCATCTGTGGCCCCCCCAAGTATATCCATCTGTGGCCCCCCCAAGTATATCCATCTGTGCCCCCCCCCAAGTATATCCATCTGTGCCCCCCCCAAGTATATCCATCTGTGGCCCCCCCAAGTATATCCATCTGTGCCCCCCCAAGTATATCCATCTGTGCCCCCCCCAAGTATATCCATCTGTGTCCCCCCCAAGTATATCCATCTGTGGCCCCCCCAAGTATATCCATCTGTGGCCCCCCAAGTATATCCATCTGTGGCCCCCCCAAGTATATCCATCCGTGCCCCCCCCAAATATATCCATCTGTGCCCCCCCAAGTATATCCATCTGTGCCCCCAGAAGTATATCCATCTGTGCCCCCCCAAGTATATCCATCTGTGCCCCCAGAAGTATATCCATCTGTGGCCCCCCCAAGTATATCCATCTGTGCCCCCCCCCAAGTATATCCATCTGTGGCCCCCCCAAGTATATCCATCTGTGCCCCCCCCAAGTATATCCATCTGTGGCCCCCCCAAGTATATCCATCTGTGCCCCCCCAAGTATATCCATCTGTGGCCCCCCCAAGTATATCCATCTGTAGCCCTCCCAAGTATATCCATCTGTGCCCCCCCCAAGTATATCCATCTGTGCCCCCCCCAAGTATATCCATCTGTGCCCCCAGAAGTATATCCATCTGTGCCCCCCCCAAGTATATCCATCTGTGCCCCCCAAGTATATCCATCTGTGGGCCCCCCAAGTATATCCATCTCTGGGCCCCCCAAGTATATCCATCTGTGGCCCCCCCAAGTATATCCATCTGTGGCCCCCCCAAGTATATCCATCTGTGGGCCCCCCCAAGTATATCCATCTGTGGCCCCCCAAAGTATATCCATCTGTGGCCCCCCCAAGTATATCCATCTGTGCCCCCCCAAGTATATCCATCTGTGGCCCCCCCAAGTATATCCATCTGTGGCCCCCCCAAGTATATCCATCTGTGGCCCCCCCAAGTATATCCATCCGTGCCCCCCCAAATATATCCATCTGTGCCCCCCCAAGTATATCCATCTGTGCCCCCAGAAGTATATCCATCTGTGCCCCCCCCAAGTATATCCATCTGTGCCCCCCCAAGTATATCCATCTGTGCCCCCAGAAGTATATCCATCTGTGCCCCCCCCAAGTATATCCATCTGTGCCCCCCCAAGTATATCCATCTGTGGGCCCCCCAAGTATATCCATCTGTGGCCCCCCCAAGTATATCCATCTGTGGCCCCCCCAAGTATATCCATCTGTGGGCCCCCCCAAGTATATCCATCTGTGGCCCCCCCAAGTATATCCATCTGTGGCCCCCCCAAGTATATCCATCTGTGCCCCCCCAAGTATATCCATCTGTGGCCCCCCCAAGTATATCCATCTGTGGCCCCCCAAGTATATCCATCTGTGGCCCCCCCAAGTATATCCATCCGTGCCCCCCCCAAATATATCCATCTGTGCCCCCCCAAGTATATCCATCTGTGCCCCCAGAAGTATATCCATCTGTGCCCCCCCAAGTATATCCATCTGTGGCCCCCCATAGTATATCCATCTGTGCCCCCTCCAAGTATATCCATCTGTGGGGCCCCCCCAAGTATATCCATCTGTGGGGCCCCCCCAAGTATATCCATCTGTGCCCCCCCATAGTATATCCATCTGTGCCCCCGCCAAGTATATCCATCTGTGCCCCCCCCAAGTATATCCATCTGTACCCCCCCAAGTATATACATCTGTGCCCCCAAGTATATCCATCTGTGCCCCCCCCAAGTATATCCATCTGTGCCCCCCCCAAGTATATCCATCTGTGGCCCCCCATAGTATATCCATCTGTGGCCCCCCATAGTATATCCATCTGTGGGGCCCCCCCAAGTATATCCATCTGTGCCCCCCCAAGTATGTCCATCTGTGCCCCCCCAAGTATATCCATCTGTGCCCCCCCCAAGTATATCCATCTGTGCCCCCCAAGTATATCCATCTGTGGGCCCCCCCAAGTATATCCATCTGTGGCCCCCCATAGTATATCCATCTGTGCCCCCCCAAGTATATTCATCTGTGCCCCCAAGTATATCCATCTGTGCCCCCCCCAAGTATATCCATCTGTGCCCCCCCAAGTATATCCATCTGTGCCCCCCCCAAGTATATCCATCTGTGCCCCCCCAAGTATATCCATCTGTGCCCCCCCAAGTATATCCATCTGTGCCCCCCCAAGTATATCCATCTGTGGGCCCCCCCAAGTATATCCATCTGTGCCCCCCCAAGTATATCCATCTGTGGCCCCCCATAGTATATCCATCTGTGGCCCCCCCAAGTATATCCATCTGTGCCCCCCCCAAGTATATCCATCTGTGGCCCCCCCAAGTATATCCATCTGTGCCCCCCAAGTATATCCATCTGTGGCCCCCCATAGTATATCCATCTGTGGCCCCCCCAAGTATATCCATCTGTGCCCCCCCAAGTATATCCATCTGTGCCCCCCCCAAGTATATCCATCTGTGGCCCCCCAAGTATATCCATCTGTGCCCCCCCAAGTATATCCATCTGTGGCACCCCATAGTATATCCATCTGTGCCCCCCCAAGTATATCCATCTGTGCCCCCAAGTATATGCATCTGTGGCACCCCATAGTATATCCATCTGTGGCCCCCCCAAGTATATCCATCTGTGCCCCCCCAAGTATATCCATCTGTGGCACACCATAGTATATCCATCTGTGCCCCCCCAAGTATATCCATCTGTGCCCCCCCCAAGTATATCCATCTGTGGCCCCCCATAGTATATCCATCTGTGCCCCCCCAAGTATATCCATCTGTGCCCCCCCATAGTATATCCATCTGTGCCCCCCCAAGTATATCCATCTGTGCCTTCCCAAGTATATCCATCTGTGCCCCCCCAAGTATATCCATCTGCACCCCCCCAAGTATATCCATCTGTGGCCCCCCCAAGTATATCCATCTGTGGCCCCCCCAAGTATATCCATCTGTGCCCCCCCAAGTATATCCATCTGTGGCCTCCCATAGTATATCCATCTGTGCCCACCAAGTATATCCATCTGTGGGCCCCCCCAAGTATATCCATCTGTGCCCCCCAAGTTTATCCATCTGTGCCCCCCAAGTATATCCATCTGTGCCCCCCCAAGTATATCCATCTGTGCCCCCCCAAGTATATCCATCTGTGGCCCCCCATAGTATATCCATCTGTGGCCCCCCCCAAGTATATCCATCTGTGCCCCCCCCCCAAGTATATCCATCTGTGGGCCCCCCCAAGTATATCCATCTGTGGGCCCCCCCAAGTATATCCATCTGTACCCCCCCAAGTATATCCATCTGTGCCCCCCAAGTATATCCATCTGTGCCCCCCCAAGTATATCCATCTGTGCCCCCCCATAGTATATCCATCTGTGGCACCCCATAGTATATCCATCTGTGGCACCCCATAGTATATCCATCTGTGGCACCCCATAGTATATCCATCTGTGGCCCCAAGTATATCCATCTGTGCCCCCCCCCTAAGTATATCCATCTTTGCCCCCCCAAGTATATCCATCTGTGCCCCCCCAAGTATATCCATCTGTGCCCCCCCAAGTATATCCATCTGTGCCCCCCCAAGTATATCCATCTGTGCCCCCCCAAGTATATCCATCTGTGCCCCCCAAGTATATCCATCTGTGGCCCCCCCAAGTATATCCATCTGTGGCCCCCCCAAGTATATCCATCTGTGCCCCCCCAAGTATATCCATCTGTGCCCCCCAAGTATATCCATCTGTTCCCCCCCAAGTATATCCATCTGTGGCCCCCCCATGTATATCCATCTGTGCCCCCCCAAGTATATACATCTGTGGCCCCCCATAGTATATCCATCTGTGCCCCCCCCAAGTATATCCATCTGTGCCCCCCCCCAAGTATATCCATCTGTGCCCCCCCAAGTATATCCATCTGTGCCCCCAAGTATATCCATCTGTGCCCCCCCAAGTAGATCCATCTGTGGCCCCCCAAGTATATCCATCTGTGGCACCCCATAGTATATCCATCTGTGGCCCCCATAGTATATCATCTGTGCCCCCCCAAGTATATCCATCTGTGGGCCCCCAAGTATATCCATCTGTGGCCCCCCCCAAGTATATCCATCTGTGCCCCCCCAAGTATATCCATCTGTGCCCCCCCCAAGTATATCCATCTGTGCCCCCCCCAAGTATATCCATCTGTGCCCCACCCCAAGTATATCCATCTGTGGCACCCCATAGTATATCCATCTGTGCCCCCCCCAAGTATATCCATCTGTGCCCCCCCCCAAGTATATGCATCTGTGGCACCCCATAGTATATCCATCTGTGGCCCCCCCAAGTATATCCATCTGTGCCCCCCCAAGTATATCCATCTGTGGCCCCCCATAGTATATCCATCTGTGCCCCCCCATAGTATATCCATCTGTGCCCCCCCAAGTATATCCATCTGTGCCCCCCCCCCAAGTATATCCATCTGTGCCCCCCCAAGTATATCCATCTGTACCCCCCCAAGTATATCCATCTGTGGCCCCCAAGTATATCCATCTGTACCCCCCAAGTATATCCATCTGTGCCCCCCCAAGTATATCCATCTGTGCCCCCCCAAGTATATCCATCTGTGCCCACCCAAGTATATCCTTCTGTGGCACCCCATAGTATATCCATCTGTGCCCCCCCCAAGTATATCCATCTGTGCCCCCCAAGTATATCCATCTGTGGCCCCCCATTGTATATCCATCTGTGGCCCCCCCAAGTATATCCATCTGTGCCCCCCCAAGTATATCCATCTGTGGGCCCCCCCAAGTATATCCATCTGTACCCCCCCAAGTATATCCATCTGTGCCCCCCCCCAAGTATATCCATCTGTGCCCCCCCCCAAGTATATCCATCTGTGCCCCCCCCCATAGTATATCCATCTGTGGCACCCCATAGTATATCCATCTGTGGCCCCAAGTATATCCATCTGTGCCCCCCCAAGTATATCCATCTGTGCCCCCCCAAGTATATCCATCTGTGCCCCCCCAAGTATATCCATCTGTGGGCCCCCCCCAAGTATATCCATCTGTGCCCCCCCCAAGTATATCCATCTGTCCCCCCCCAAGTATATCCATCTGTGCCCCCCCCAAGTATATCCATCTGTGCCCCCCCAAGTATATCCATCTGTGGCCCCCCCCAAGTATATCCATCTGTGGCCCCCCCAAGTATATCCATCTGTGCCCCCCCAAGTATATCCATCTGTTCCCCCCCCAAGTATATCCATCTGTGGCCCCCCCATGTATATCCATCTGTGCCCCCCCAAGTATATCCATCTGTGGCCCCCCATAGTATATCCATCTGTGCCCCCCCCAAGTATATCCATCTGTGCCCCCCAAGTATATCCATCTGTGCCCCCCCAAGTATATCCATCTGTGCCCCCAAGTATATCCATCTGTGCCCCCCCCAAGTAGATCCATCTGTGGCCCCCCAAGTATATCAATCTGTGGCACCCCATAGTATATCCATCTGTGGCCCCCCATAGTATATCATCTGTGCCCCCCCAAGTATATCCATCTGTGGGCCCCCCCCCAAGTATATCCATCTGTGGGGCCCCCCCCCAAGTATATCCATCTAGTATATCCATCTGTGTCCCCCCCTAGTATATCCATCTGTGCCCCCCCCCAAGTATATCCATCTGTGCCCCCCCAAGTATATCCATCTGTGCCCCCCCAAGTATATCCATCTGTGGGCCCCCCCAAGTATATCCATCTGTGCCCCCCCAAGTATATCCATCTGTGCCCCCCCAAGTATATCCATCTGTGCACCCCCCAAGTATATCCATCTGTGCCCCCCCCAAGTATATCCATCTGTGGCCCCCCATAGTATATCCATCTGTGGCCCCCCCAAGTATATCCATCTGTGCCCCCCCAAGTATATCCATCTGTGCCCCCCAAGTATATCCATCTGTGCCCCCCCAAGTATATCCATCTGTGCCCCCCAAGTATATCCATCTGTGGCCCCCCAAAGTATATCCATCTGTGGCCCCCCCAAGTATATCCATCTGTGCCCCCCAAGTATATCCATCTGTGCCCCCCCCCAAGTATATCCATCTGTGGCACCCCATAGTATATCCATCTGTGGCACCCCATAGTATATCCATCTGTGGCCCCCCCAAGTATATGCATCTGTGCCCCCAAAGTATATCCATCTGTGCCCCCCCCAAGTATATCCATCTGTGGCCCCCCCAAGTATATCCATCTGTGCCCCCCAAGTATATCCATCTGTGGCACCCCATAGTATATCCATCTGTGCCCCCCCCCAAGTATATCCATCTGTGCCCCCCAAGTATATGCATCTGTGGCACCCCATAGTATATCCATCTGTGGCCCCCCCAAGTATATCCATCTGTGCCCCCCCCAAGTATATCCATCTGTGGCACACCATAGTACATCCAGCTGTGCCCCCCCAAGTATATCCATCTGTGCCCCCCAAGTATATCCATCTGTGGCCCCCCATAGTATATCCATCTGTGCCCCCCCCAAGTATATCCATCTGTGCCCCCCCATAGTATATCCATCTGTGCCCCCCCAAGTATATCCATCTGTGCCCCCCAAGTATATCCATCTGTGCCCCCCAAGTATATCCATCTGTACCCCCCCAAGTATATCCATCTGTGGCCCCCCCAAGTATATCCATCTGTGGCCCCCCAAGTATATCCATCTGTGCCCCCCCCCAAGTATATCCATCTGTGGCCTCCCATAGTATATCCATCTGTGCCCCCCAAGTATATCCATCTGTGGGCCCCCCCAAGTATATCCATCTGTGCCCCCCAAGTTTATCCATCTGTGCCCCCCCAAGTATATCCATCTGTGCCCCCCAAGTATATCCATCTGTGCCCCCCCAAGTATATCCATCTGTGGCCCCCCATAGTATATCCATCTGTGCCCCCCCAAGTATATCCATCTGTGCCCCCCCAAGTATATCCATCTGTGGGCCCCCCCAAGTATATCCATCTGTGGGCCCCCCCAAGTATATCCATCTGTACCCCCCCAAGTATATCCATCTGTGCCCCCCCCAAGTATATCCATCTGTGCCCCCCCCCCAAGTATATCCATCTGTGCCCCCCCCATAGTATATCCATCTGTGGCACCCCATAGTATATCCATCTGTGGCACCCCATAGTATATCCATCTGTGGCACCCCATAGTATATCCATCTGTGGCCCCAAGTATATCCATCTGTGCCCCCCCCTAAGTATATCCATCTTTGCCCCCCAAGTATATCCATCTGTGCCCCCCCAAGTATATCCATCTGTGCCCCCCCAAGTATATCCATCTGTGCCCCCCCAAGTATATCCATCTGTGCCCCCCCAAGTATATCCATCTGTGCCCCCCCAAGTATATCCATCTGTGGCCCCCCAAGTATATCCATCTGTGCCCCCCCAAGTATATCCATCTGTGCCCCCCCAAGTATATCCATCTGTTCCCCCCCAAGTATATCCATCTGTGGCCCCCCCATGTATATCCATCTGTGCCCCCC
Organism: Rana muscosa; assembly: GCA_029206835.1. NCBI lineage: Eukaryota > Metazoa > Chordata > Amphibia > Anura > Ranidae > Rana > Rana muscosa. The sequence goes on along the minus strand of JARGYO010005619.1, from coordinate 143,589 downwards.
CAAGTATATCCATCTGTGGCCCCCCATAGTATATCCATCTGTGCCCCCCCCAATTATATCCATCTGTGCCCCCCCCAAGTATATCCATCTGTGCCCCCCCAAGTATATCCATCTGTGCCCCCAAGTATATCCATCTGTGCCCCCCCAAGTAGATCCATCTGTGGCCCCCCAAGTATATCCATCTGTGGCACCCCATAGTATATCCATCTGTGGCCCCCATAGTATATCATCTGTGCCCCCCCCAAGTATATCCATCTGTGGGCCCCCAAGTATATCCATCTGTGGCCCCCCCAAGTATATCCATCTGTGCCCCCCCAAGTATATCCATCTGTGCCCCCCCAAGTATATCCATCTGTGGCCCCCCCAAGTATATCCATCTGTGCCCCCCCCCAAGTATATCCATCTGTGGCACCCCATAGTATATCCATCTGTGCCCCCCCAAGTATATCCATCTGTGCCCCCCCAAGTATATGCATCTGTGGCACCCCATAGTATATCCATCTGTGGCCCCCCCAAGTATATCCATCTGTGCCCACCCAAGTATATTCATCTGTGGCCCCCCATAGTATATCCATCTGTGGCACCCCATAGTATATCCATCTGTGCCCCCCAAGTATGTCCATCTGTGCCCCCCCCAAGTATATCCATCTGTGCCCCCCCAAGTATATCCATCTGTGGCACCCCATAGTATATCCATCTGTGCCCCCCCAAGTATATCCATCTGTGCCCCCCCCCCCAAGTATATCCATCTGTGCCCCCCAAGTATATCCATCTGTGCCCCCCCCCCCAAGTATATCCATCTGTGCCCCCCCAAGTATATCCATCTGTGCCCCCCCCCAAGCTCGAGCGTGTTATGTTTGCTGTCAATATATCTATCTTCTTTAGCCTGACAAATCCCAGAGCGCCGCACTTATGGTTAGGATGAGCCGGGGGGTGTGTGGCTGGGGCGTGTTCACAAGTCGATGTGCCCGAGCCGCTATGCAGCCGACAGCGCGCAGAGTCAATCACAGGCATTGTGACTATTCCCGATCTCTGCATCTCCGGACTACAGATGCAGAGACCGGGGAAATGTCACAGTGCCTGTGATTGGCGGTGGCGCTGTCAGCTTCCTAGCGGGCTCGGGCACATCGACTTGTGAACACGCCCCAGCCACACACCCCCCGGCTCCTCCTAACCATAAGTGCGGCGCTCTGGGATTTGTCAGGCTAAAGAAGATAGATATATTCACAGCAAACATAACACGCTCGAGCTTGGGGGGGGGCACAGATGGATATACTTGGGGGGGCACAGATGGATATACTTGGGGGGGGCCCACAGATGGATATACTTGGGGGGGGGCACAGATGCATATACTTGGGGGGGCCACAGATGGATATACTTGGGGGGGGGCACAGATGGATATACTTGGGGGGGCCCACAGATGGATATACTTGGGGGGGCCACAGATGGATATACTTGGGGGGGGGCACAGATGGATATACTTGGAGGGGCCACAGATGGATATACTTGGGGGGGGGCACAGATGGATATACTTGGGGGGGCACAGATGTATATACTTGGGGGGGCCACAGATGCATATACTTGGGGGGGGCACAGATGGATATACTTGGGGGGGGCACAGATGCATATACTTGGGGGGCCCACAGATGGATATACTTGGGGGGGGGCACAGATGCATATACTTGGGGGGGCACAGATGGATATACTATGGGGTGCCACAGATGCATATACTTGGGGGGGGCACAGATGGATATACTTGGGGGGGGGCACAGATGCATATACTTGGGGGGCCCACAGATGGATATACTTGGGGGGGGCACAGATGCATATACTTGGGGGGGCCACAGATGGATATACTTGGGGGGGGGGCACAGATGGATATACTTGGAGGGGCCACAGATGGATATACTTGGGGGGGGGGGGCACAGATGGATATACTTGGGGGGGCACAGATGTATATACTTGGGGGGGCCACAGATGGATATACTTGGGGGGGGGCACAGATGTATATACTTGGGGGGCCACAGATGGATATACTTGGGGGGGGCACAGATGCATATACTTGGGGGAGCCACAGATGGATATACTTGGGGGGCCACAGATGGATATACTTGGGGGGGGCACAGATGGATATACTTGGGGGGGCCCACAGATGGATATACTTGGGGGGGCCCACAGATGGATATACTTGGGGGGGCCCACAGATGGATAAACTTGGGGGGCCCACAGATGGATATACTTGGGGGGGCCACAGATGTATATACTTGGGGGGGCCACAGATGGATATACTTGGGGGGGCACATATGGATATACTTGGGGGGGCACAGATGGATATACTTGGGGGGCACAGATGGATATACTTGGGGGGGGCACAGATGGATATACTTGGGGGGGTCCCACAGATGGATATACTTGGGGGGGCCCACAGATGGATATACTTGGGGGGGGGGCACAGATGGATATACTTGGGGGGGACCACAGATGGATATACTTGGGGGGGCACAGATGGATATACTTGGGGGGGGGGCCCACAGGTGGATATACTGGGGGGGGCCCACAGATGTATATACTTGGGGGGCACAGATGGATATACTTGGGGGGGGCACAGATGGATATACTTGGGGGGGTCCCACAGATGGATATACTTGGGGGGGCCCACAGATGGATATACTGGGGGGGGCACAGATGCATATGCTTGGGGGGGCCACAAATGGATATACTTGGGGGGGCCCACAGATGGATATACTTGGGGGGGCCCACAGATGGATATACTTGGGGGGGCACAGATGGATATACTTGGGGGGGCCCACAGATGTATATACTTGGGGGGTCACAGATGCATATACTTGGGGGGGCCACAGATGGATATACTTGGGGGGCCACAGATGGATATACTTGGGGGGGCACAGATGGATATACTTGGGGGGCACAGATGGATATACTTGGGGGGGCCCACAGATGGATATACTTGGGGGGGCCACAGATGTATATACTTGGGGGGGCCACAGATGGATATACTTGGGGGGGGCACAGATGGATATACTTGGGGGGGGGGCACAGATGGATATACTTGGGGGGTCCCACAGATGGATATACTTGGGGGGGGCCCACAGATGGATATACTTGGGGGGGACCACAGATGGATATACTTGGGGGGGCACAGATGGATATACTTGGGGGGGCACAGATGGATATACTTGGGGGGGGCACAGATGGATATACTTGGGGGGGACCACAGATGGATATACTTGGGGGGGCACAGATGGATATACTTGGGGGGGGGGGCCCACAGATGGATATACTTGGGGGGGCCCACAGATGGATATACTTGGGGGGGGCACAGATGTATATACTTGGGGGGGGCACAGATGGATATACTTGGGGGGGCCACAGATGGATATACTTGGGGGGGGCACAGATGGATATACTTGGGGGGCCCACAGATGGATATACTTGGGGGGGGCCCACAGATGGATATACTTGGGGGGGCCCACAGATAGATATACTTGGGGGGGGCCCACAGATGGATATACTTGGGGGGCCACAGATGGGTATACTTGGGGGGGGCACAGATGGATATACTTGGGGGGCCACAGATGGATATACTTGGGGGGGCCACAGATGGATATACTTGGGGGGCCACAGATGGACATACTTGGGGGGGGGGCCCACAGATGGATATACTTGGGGGGGCCCACAGATGGATATACCTGGGGGGGGGCACAGATGCATATACTTGGGGGGGCCACAGATGGATATACTTGGGGGGGCCCACAGATGGATATACTTGGGGGGCCCACAGATGGATATTCTTGGGGGGGGCCCACAGATGTATATACTTGGGGGGGGGCCACAGATGGATATACTTGGGGGGTCACAGTTGGATATACTTGGGGGGGCCACAGATGGATATACTTGGGGGGCCACAGATGGATATACTTGGGGGGGCCACAGATGGATATACTTGGGGGGGCCCACAGATGGATATACTTGGGGGGGCCACAGATGGGTATACTTGGGGGGGGGCACAGATGGATATACTTGGGAGGGCACAGATGGATATACTTGGGGGGGCCACAGATGGATATACTTGGGGGGGCCACAGATGGATATACTTGGGGGGGCCACAGATGGATATACTTGGGGGGCCACAGATGGACATACTTGGGGGGGCCCACAGATGGATATACTTGGGGGGGGCCCACAGATGGATATACTTGGGGGGGCCACAGATGCATATACTTGGGGGGCCACAGATGGATATACTTGGGGGGGCCAACAGATGGATATACTTGGGGGGCCCACAGATGGATATACTTGGGGGGGGGCACAGATGGATATACTTGGGGGGGCCCACAGATGGATATACTTGGGGGGGCCACAGATGGATATACTTGGGGGGGCCGCAGATGGATATACTTGGGGGGCCACAGATGGACATACTTGGGGGGGCCCACAGATGGATATACTTGGGGGGGCCACAGATGCATATACTTGGGGGGGCCACAGATGGATATACTTGGGGGGGCCCACAGATGGATATACTTGGGGGGCCCACAGATGGATATACTTGGGGGGGCCCACAGATGTATATACTTGGGGGGGGGGCACAGATGGATATACTTGGGGGGGCCACAGATGGATATACTTGGGGGGCCACAGATGGATATACTTGGGGGGGGGCACAGATGGATATACTTGGGGGGGCCACAGATGGGTATACTTGGGGGGGCACAGATAGATATACTTGGGGGGGCACAGATGGATATACTTGGGGGGGCCACAGATGGATATACTTGGGGGGGCCACAGATGGATATACTTGGGGGGGCACAGATGGATATACTTGGGGGGGCCACAGATGGATATACTTGGGGGGGCCACAGATGGATATACTTGGGGGGGCCACAGATGGATATACTTGGGGGGCCACAGGTGGATATACTTGGGGGGGGCACAGATGGATATACTTGGGGGGGGCACAGATGGGTATACTTGGGGGGGGGCACAGATGGATATACTTGGGGGGGCCACAGATGGATATACTTGGGGGGGCACAGATGGATATACTTGGGGGGCCACAGATGGATATACTTGGGGGGGGCACAGATGGATATACTTGGGGGGGCACAGATGGATATACTTGGGGGGGGGCACAGATGGATATACTTGGGGGGGGCCACAGATGGATATACTTGGGGGGGCACAGATGGATATACTTGGGGGGGGGCATAGATGGATATACTTGGGGGGGGCCACAGATGGATATACTTGGGGGGGCCACAGATGGATATACTTGGGGGGCCACAGATGGATATACTTGGGGGGGGCCACAGATGGATATACTTGGGGGGGCACAGATGGATATACTTGGGGGGGCACAGATGGATATACTTGGGGGGGCACAGATGGATATACTTGGGGGGCCAAAGATGGATATACTTGGGGGGGCCACAGATGGATATACTTGGGGGGCCACAGATGGATATACTTGGGGGGGCCACAGATGGATATACTTGGGGGGGGCCACAGATGGATATACTTGGGGGGGCACAGATGGATATACTTGGGGGGGCCAAAGATGGATATACTTGGGGGGGCCACAGATGGATATACTTGGGGGGGCCACAGATGGATATACTTGGGGGGGCCATAGATGGATATACTTGGGGGGGCCACAGATGGATATACTTGGGGGGCCACAGATGGATATACTTGGGGGGGGGCACAGATGGATATACTTGGGGGGGGGCACAGATGGGTATACTTGGGGGGGGCACAGATGGATATACTTGGGGGGGCCACAGATGGATATACTTGGGGGGGGCACAGATGGATATACTTGGGGGGCCACAGATGGATATACTTGGGGGGCCACAGATGGATATACTTGGGGGGGCCACAGATGGATATACTTGGGGGGGGGGCACAGATGGATATACTTGGGGGGGCACAATTGTTTATCTTTGGGGGCCACAGATCTATATACTTGGAGGGCCACAGATGGATATACTTGGGGGGCCACAGATGGATATACTTGGGGGGGGGCACAGATGGATATACTTGGGGGGCCACAGATGGATATACTTGGGGGGGCCACAGATGGATATACTTGGGGGGGCACAGATGGATATACTTGGGGGGGGCACAGATGGATATACTTGGGGGGCCACAGATGGATATACTTGGGGGGGGGGGCACAGATGGATATACTTGGGGGGGGGCACAGATGGGTATACTTGGGGGGGGCACAGATGGATATACTTGGGGGGGCCACAGATGGATATACTTGGGGGGGGCACAGATGGATATACTTGGGGGGCCACAGATGGATATACTTGGGGGGCCACAGATGGATATACTTGGGGGGGCCACAGATGGATATACTTGGGGGGGGGCACAGATGGATATACTTGGGGGGGCCACAGATGGATATACTTGGGGGGGGCACAGATGGATATACTTGGGGGGCCACAGATGGATATACTTGGGGGGCCACAGATGGATATACTTGGGGGGGCCACAGATGGATATACTTGGGGGGGGCACAGATGGATATACTTGGGGGGGGGGCACAATTGTTTATCTTTGGGGGGCCACAGATCTATATACTTGGAGGGCCACAGATGGATATACTTGGGGGGCCACAGATGGATATACTTGGGGGGGGGCACAGATGGATATACTTGGGGGGCCACAGATGGATATACTTGGGGGGGCCACAGATGGATATACTTGGGGGGGGGCACAGATGGATATACTTGGGGGGCCACAGATGGATATACTTGGGGGGCCACAGATGGATATATATGTAAATTCCAAGTAGGGGCCACATCAAAACGGAACGCGGGCCGGACTTTGGACATGCCTGGTCTATGGCGTCTGATAGGACTGGCCAATACCATAGCCCATAGAACCCTGATTTACCCGTAAAGCCATTATCTGACAAAGGAAGAAGCCCCTTGCTCCCTCACTATGAGCCTGAAAAGGACTAGTGAATGCCACGCTCCTGTTCTATAAGGCCACGTGTTTGAGTCAGGGGCTATCCCCACTCATTTGAGAAATCCGGGTCTTGCAGGACCTCTGCGATGGACGAATGGTTAGTTCCACACAAGCGTCGGGTTGGGTGTGGATGGGACTGGAGGTCCTTTTACAGTCAATGGGCCTCCCTGCTGGCAGCGGGCTTTTCATGTTATGGAAACCATGGTTGTCCTGCTGAGGGCGCTGCCTTCTGTAGGGTTGAAATGAGCTCTAGCATACTGTTATCCTGAGCTTCTTTTCACTGATGGATTTGTCCTTTTTGTATGATTTTCCTGTCAGGTGGGGGTGGGCTGTTATCGTATGGAGTGGGGGGATCCTAATCGGGGATGCCGTGGTCCTGCAAAATCAACGTTTTTGTTTAAAGTGATTATAAAGGAAACATTTTTATTTTGAAATGATAAACCTGTCCTACTCACCGGCTCTGTAATGGTTTTGCACAGAGCAGCCCCGATCCTCCTCTTCTCGGGTGCCCCTAGAGCAAGCCGCTTCGTGTGGGGGCATTTCTCATACGTGTAAAGCCAGCAGGTCAGATGTCTAGCATTCGATTATTGCTGCGTTGTACAAGGCTTTACATCCCACCCGTGGGTTCCAAGAAAGATTGCATCATCTATGGCTCTAATTACCATCCAGGAGTAGACTTGTTCGTGTTTGGCTCTGATTGTTATGGGGGGGGGGGGGGGCTCCTCAGGTGACTAGGTCCCGGTGTTCCTGGACCTGTTGATTAGCTGAGGCTTTTCCCTGAAGATGTGATGGACCTTGCCGCTTGACAAATGCAACTCCAGCAGCCCGTTGGCTTTTTGGCCCATTCTTTCTGATGTGGTAGAGGGGCTGATGGTCATCAGTCTCCCTGGGGGGGGGGGGGGGTTTCTTCCCACATTTGTCTGGCAGTATAGCATCTCTGGGCAGGTCTCTATGGTAAGCGAAGGAGGACCAAGATGGCGCCGACTACAGGTGACACACTTCCTGGTGTGCAGGATGTGCACTGCCTCCCGGCGACACTTGAAATGCAGATGTCCACACTTCAACGCCATTCTCTTTCTAGGTCTGCCAAGAGGGGCCGACATCAGGGCGGCATTGGGTCAGTGAATACTACAGGAGTGGAGGATGTACTGCTGTGGGTCCTAGGCTGTGTGCCGGGCCCAGACAGCAAGCATTCTAAAGAATAACCCCTCTATGGAGCAAGGTGGGGAGCCATAAAGCCTTCTAGGCACACTAGATTGGGGTCCACCACCTACTTTCAGAGCTGTACTTCTGGAGGAAGGATACGGGGGAGCGAGATCCCCGGCAGAGGAGCGCTGGAGGAAGGACACGGGGGAGTGAGATCCCGGCAGAGGAGCACTGGAGGAAGGACACGGAGTGAGATCCCCGGCAGAGGAGCACTGGAGGAAGGACACGGAGTGAGATCCCCGGCAGAGGAGCGCTGGAGGAAGGACACGGGGAGCGAGATCCCCGGCAGAGGAGAGCTGGAGGAAGGACACTGGGGAGCGAGATCCCGGCAGAGGAGCACTGGAGGAAGGACACGGGGGAGCGAGATCCCCGGCAGAGGAGCGCTGGAGGAAGGACACGGGGAGCGAGATCCCCGGCAGAGGAGAGCTGGAGGAAGGACACTGGGGAGCGAGATCCCGGCAGAGGAGCGCTGGAGGAAGGACACGGGGGAGCGAGATCCCCGGCAGAGGAGCGCTGGAGGAAGGACACGGGAGAGCAAGATCCCGGCAGAGGAGCGCTGGAGGAAGGACACGGGAGAGCGAGATCCCGGCAGAGGAGTGCTGGAGGAAGGACACGGGGGAGCGAGATCCCTGGCAGAGGAGCGCTGGAGGAAGGACACGGCGGAGTGAGATCCCCAGCAGAGGAGCGCTGGAGGAAGAACACGGGGGAGCGAGATCTCCGGCAGAGGAGCGCTGGAGGAAGGACACGGGGGAGCGAGATCCCCAGCAGAGGAGCACTGGAGGAAGGACACAGGGAGCGAGATCCCGGTAGAGGAGCGCTGGAGGAAGGACACGGGGGAGCGAGATCCCCGGCAGAGGAGCGCTGCAGGAAGGACACGGGGAGCGAGATCCCCGGCAGAGGAGCGCTGCAGGAAGGACACGGGGAGCGAGATCCCCGGCAGAGGAGCGCTGGAGGAAGGACACGGGGAGCGAGATCCCCGGCAGAGGAGCGCTGCAGGAAGGACACGGGGAGCGAGATCCCCGGCAGAGGATCGCTGGAGGAAGGACACGGGGAAGCGAGATGCCGGCAGAGGAGCGCTGGAGGAAGGACACGGGGGAGCAAGATCCCCGGCAGAGGATCGCTGAAGGAAGGACACGGGGAGCGAGATCCCCGGCAGAAGAGCGCTGGAGGAAGGACACGGGGAGCGAGGTCCCCGGCAGAGGATCGCTGGAGGAAGGACACAGAGAGAGATCCCCGGCAGAGGAGCACTGGAGGAAGGACACGGGGAGTGAGATCCCCAGCAGAGGAGCGCTGGAGGAAGGACACGGGGGAGTGAGATCCCCGGCAGAGGAGTGCTGGAGGAAGGACACGGGGGAGTGAGATCCCCGGCAGAGGAGCGCTGGAGGAAGGACACGGGGAGCGAGATCCCAGCAGAGGAGCGCTGGAGGAAGGACACGGGGAGCGAGATCCCTGGCAGAGGAGCGCTGAAGGAAGGACATGGAGTGAGATCCCCGGCAGAGGAGCGCTGGAGGAAGGACACGGGGAGCGAGATCCCCGGCAGAGGAGCGCTGGAGGAAGGACATGGGGGAGCGAGATCCCGGCAGAGGAGAGCTGGAGGAAGGACATGGGGAGCGAGATCCCCAGCAGAGGAGCACTGGAGGAAGGACACGGGGGAGCGAGATCCCGGCAGAGGAGCACTGGAGGAAGGACACGGAGTGAGATCCCCGGCAGAGGAGCACTGGAGGAAGGACACGGAGTGAGATCCCCGGCAGAGGAGCGCTGGAGGAAGGACACGGGGAGCGAGATCCCCGGCAGAGGAGAGCTGGAGGAAGGACACGGGGGAGCAAGATCCCGGCAGAGGAGCGCTGGAGGAAGGACACGGGGGAGCGAGATCCCGGCAGAAGAGCGCTGGAGGAAGGACACGGGGGAGCGAGATCCCGGCAGAGGAGCGCTGGAGGAAGGACACGGGGGAGCGAGATCCCCGGCAGAGGAGCGCTGGAGGAAGGACACGGAGAGAGATCCCTGGCAGAGAAGCGCTGGAGGAAGGACACGGAGAGAGATCCCCGGCAGAGGAGTGCTGGAGGAAGGACATTGGGGAGCGAGATCCCGGCAGAGGAGCGCTGGAGGAAGGACACGGGGGAGCGAGACCCCGGCAGAGGAGCGCTGGAGGAAGGACACGGGGGAGCGGGATCCCCGGCAGAGGAGCGCTGGAGGAAGGACACGGAGAGAGATCCCCGGCAGAGGAGCGCTGGAGGAAGGACACGGAGAGAGATCCCTGGCAGAGGAGTGCTGGAGGAAGGACATTGGGGAGCGAGATCCCGGCAGAGGAGCGCTGGAGGAAGGACACGGAAAGCGAGATCCCGGCAGAGGAGCGCTGGAGGAAGGACACGGGGAGCGAGATCCCGGCAGAGGAGCGCTGGAGGAAGGACATGGGGAGCGAGATCCCCAGCAGAGGAGCACTGGAGGAAGGACACGGGGGAGCGAGATCCCGGCAGAGGAGCACTGGAGGAAGGACACAGAGTGAGATCCCCGGCAGCGAAGCGCTGGAGGAAGGACACGGGGGAGCGAGATCCCGGCAGAGGAGCGCTGGAGGAAGGACACGGGGGAGCGAGATCCCGGCAGAGGAGCGCTGGAGGAAGGACACGGGGAGCGAGATCCCCGGCAGAGGAGCGCTGAAGGAAGGACACGGGGGAGCGAGATCCCGGCAGAGGAGCGCTGGAGGAAGGACACGGGGGAGCGAGATCCCGGCAGAGGAGCGCTGGAGGAAGGACACGGAGCGAGATCCCCGGCAGAGAAGCGCTGGAGGAAGGACACGGAGTGAGATCCCCGGCAGAGGAGCACTGGAGGAAGGACATGGGGAGCGAGATCCCGTCAGAGGAGTGCTGGAGGAAGGACACGGGGAGCGAGATCCCGGCAGAGGAGTGCTGGAGGAAGGACACGGGGAGCGAGATCCCGGCAGAGGAGCGCTGGAAGAAGGACATGGGGAGCGAGATCCCCAGCAGAGGAGCGCTGGAGGAAGGACACGGGGGAGCGAGATCCCGGCAGAGGAGCACTGGAGGAAGGACACGGAGTGAGATCCCCGGCAGAGAAGCGCTGGAGGAAGGACACGGGGAGCGAGATCCCGGCAGAGGAGCGCTGGAGGAAGGACACGGGGAGCGAGATCCCCGGCAGAGGAGCGCTGGAGGAAGGACACGGGGGAGCGAGATCCCGGCAGAGGAGCACTGGAGGAAGGACATGGAGTGAGATCTCCGGCAGAGAAGCGCTGGAGGAAGGACACGGGGGAGCGAGATCCCGGCAGAGGAGCACTGGAGGAAGGACATGGAGTGAGATCCCCGGCAGAGGAGCGCTGGAGGAAGGACACGGGGAGCGAGATCCCGGCAGAGGAGCACTGGAGGAAGGACACGGGGAGCGAGATCCCGGCAGAGGAGCACTGGAGGAAGGACATGGAGTGAGATCTCCGGCAGAGAAGCGCTGGAGGAAGGACACGGGGGAGCGAGATCCCGGCAGAGGAGCACTGGAGGAAGGACACGGGGAGCGAGATCCCTGGCAGAGGAGCGCTGGAGGAAGGACACGGAGCGAGATCCCCGGCAGAGGAGCGCTGGAGGAAGGACACGGGGAGCGAGATCCCGGCAGAGGAGCACTGGAGGAAGGACACGGAGCGAGATCCCCGGCAGAGGAGCGCTGGAGGAAGGACACGGGGGAGCGAGATCCCGGCAGAGGAGCACTGGAGGAAGGACATGGAGTGAGATCTCCGGCAGAGAAGCGCTGGAGGAAGGACACGGGGAGCGAGATCCCGGCAGAGGAGCACTGGAGGAAGGACACGGGGAGCGAGATCCCCGGCAGAGGAGCGCTGGAGGAAGGACACGGGGGAGCGAGATCCCGGCAGAGGAGCGCTGGAGGAAGGACACTGGGGAGCGAGATCCCGGCAGAGGAGCGCTGGAGGAAGGACACGGAGCGAGATCCCCAGCAGAGGAGCGCTGGAGGAAGGACACGGGGGAGCGAGATGCCGGCAGAGGAGCGCTGGAGGAAGGACACGGGGGAGCGAGATCCCCGGCAGAGGAGCGCTGGAGGAAGGACACGGGGGAGCGAGATCCCCGGCAGAGGAGCGCTGGAGGAAGGACACAGAGAGCGAGATCCCGGCAGAGGAGCGCTGGAGGAAGGACACTGGGGAGCGAGATCCCGGCAGAGGAGCGCTGGAGGAAGGACACGGAGCGAGATCCCCGGCAGAGGAGTGCTGGAGGAAGGACACGGGGAGCGAGATGCCGGCAGAGGAGCGCTGGAGGAAGGACACGGGGAGTGAGATCCCGGCAGAGGAGCACTGGAGGAAGGACACGGAGTGAGATCCCCGGCAGAGGAGCACTGGAGGAAGGACACGGAGTGAGATCCCCGGCAGAGGAGCGCTGGAGGAAGGACACGGGGAGCGAGATCCCCGGCAGAGGAGAGCTGGAGGAAGGACACTGGGGAGCGAGATCCCGGCAGAGGAGCGCTGGAGGAAGGACACGGGGGAGCGAGATCCCCGGCAGAGGAGCGCTGGAGGAAGGACACGGGAGAGCGAGATCCCGGCAGAGGAGCGCTGGAGGAAGGACACGGGGGAGCGAGATCCCGGCAGAGGAGTGCTGGAGGAAGGACACGGGGGAGCGAGATCCTGGCAGAGGAGCGCTGGAGGAAGGACACGGCGGAGTGAGATCCCCGGCAGAGGAGCGCTGGAGGAAGGACACGGGGGAGCGAGATCCCCGGCAGAGGAGCGCTGGAGGAAGGACACGGGGGAGCGAGATCCCCAGCAGAGGAGCACTGGAGGAAGGACACGGGGAGCAAGATCCCGGCAGAGGAGCGCTGGAGGAAGGACACGGGGGAGCGAGATCCCCGGCAGAGGAGCGCTGCAGGAAGGACACGGGGAGCGAGATCCCCGGCAGAAGAGCGCTGCAGGAAGGACACGGGGAGCGAGATCCCCGGCAGAGGAGCGCTGGAGGAAGGACACGGGGAGCGAGATCCCCGGCAGAGGAGCGCTGCAGGAAGGACACGGGGAGCGAGATCCCCGGCAGCGGATCGCTGGAGGAAGGACACGGGGGAGCGAGATGCCGGCAGAGGAGCGCTGGAGGAAGGACACGGGGGAGCGAGATCCCCGGCAGAGGTTTGCTGAAGGAAGGACACGGGGAGCGAGATCCCCGGCAGAAGAGCGCTGGAGGAAGGACACGGGGAGCGAGGTCCCCGGCAGAGGATCGCTGGAGGAAGGACACAGAGAGAGATCCCCGGCAGAGGAGCACTGGAGGAAGGACACGGGGAGTGAGATCCCCAGCAGAGGAGCGCTGGAGGAAGGACACGGGGGAGTGAGATCCCCGGCAGAGGAGTGCTGGAGGAAGGAAACGGGGGAGTGAGATCCCCGGCAGAGGAGCGCTGGAGGAAGGACACGGGGGAGCGAGATCCCGGCAGAGGAGCGCTGGAGGAAGGACACGGGGGAGCGAGATCCCGGCAGAGGAGCGCTGGAGGAAGGACACGGGGGAGCGAGATCCCCGGCAGAGGAGCGCTGGAGGAAGGACACGGAGAGAGATCCCCGGCAGAGAAGCGCTGGAGGAAGGACACGGAGAGAGATCCCCGGCAGAGGAGTGCTGGAGGAAGGACATTGGGGAGCGAGATCCCGGCAGAGGAGCGCTGGAGAAAGGACACGGAAAGCGAGATCCCGGCAGAGGAGAGCTGGAGGAAGGACATGGGGAGCGAGATCCCCAGCAGAGGAGCACTGGAGGAAGGACACGGGGAGCGAGATCCCGGCAGAGGAGCACTGGAGGAAGGACACGGAGTGAGATCCCCGGCAGAGAAGCGCTGGAGGAAGGACACGGGGGAGCAAGATCCCGGCAGAGGAGCGCTGGAGTAAGGACACGGGGGAGCGAGATCCCCGGCAGAGGAGCGCTGGAGGAAGGACACGGGGGAGCGAGATCCCCGGCAGAGGAGCGCTGGAGGAAGGACACGGGGAGCGAGATCCCGGCAGAGGAGCGCTGGAGGAAGGACACGGGGAGCGAGATCCCGGCAGAGGAGCGCTGGAGGAAGGACACGGGGGAGCGGGATCCCCGGCAGAGGAGCGCTGGAGGAAGGACACGGAGAGAGATCCCCGGCAGAGGAGCGCTGGAGGAAGGACACGGAGAGAGATCCCCGGCAGAGGAGTGCTGGAGGAAGGACATTGGGGAGCGAGATCCCGGCAGAGGAGCGCTGGAGGAAGGACACGGAAAGCGAGATCCCGGCAGAGGAGCGCTGGAGGAAGGACACGGGGAGCGAGATCCCGGCAGAGGAGCGCTGGAGGAAGGACACGGGGGAGCGAGATCCCGGCAGAGGAGCACTGGAGGAAGGACACGGAGTGAGATCCCCGGCAGAGAAGCGCTGGAGGAAGGACACGGGGAGCGAGATCCCGGCAGAGGAGCGCTGGAGGAAGGACACGGGGAGCGAGATCCCCGGCAGAGGAGCGCTGGAGGAAGGACACGGGGGAGCGAGATCCCGGCAGAGGAGCACTGGAGGAAGGACATGGAGTGAGATCTCCGGCAGAGAAGCGCTGGAGGAAGGACACGGGGGAGCGAGATCCCGGCAGAGGAGCACTGGAGGAAGGACATGGAGTGAGATCCCCGGCAGAGGAGCGCTGGAGGAAGGACACGGGGAGCGAGATCCCGGCAGAGGAGCACTGGAGGAAGGACACGGGGAGCGAGATCCCGGCAGAGGAGCACTGGAGGAAGGACATGGAGTGAGATCTCCGGCAGAGAAGCGCTGGAGGAAGGACACGGGGGAGCGAGATCCCGGCAGAGGAGCACTGGAGGAAGGACACGGGGAGCGAGATCCCTGGCAGAGGAGCGCTGGAGGAAGGACACGGAGCGAGATCCCCGGCAGAGGAGCGCTGGAGGAAGGACACGGGGAGCGAGATCCCGGCAGAGGAGCACTGGAGGAAGGACACGGAGCGAGATCCCCGGCAGAGGAGCGCTGGAGGAAGGACACGGGGGAGCGAGATCCCGGCAGAGGAGCACTGGAGGAAGGACATGGAGTGAGATCTCCGGCAGAGAAGCGCTGGAGGAAGGACACGGGGAGCGAGATCCCGGCAGAGGAGCACTGGAGGAAGGACACGGGGAGCGAGATCCCCGGCAGAGGAGCGCTGGAGGAAGGACACGGGGGAGCGAGATCCCGGCAGAGGAGCGCTGGAGGAAGGACACTGGGGAGCGAGATCCCGGCAGAGGAGCGCTGGAGGAAGGACACGGAGCGAGATCCCCAGCAGAGGAGCGCTGGAGGAAGGACACGGGGGAGCGAGATGCCGGCAGAGGAGCGCTGGAGGAAGGACACGGGGGAGCGAGATCCCCGGCAGAGGAGCGCTGGAGGAAGGACACGGGGGAGCGAGATCCCCGGCAGAGGAGCGCTGGAGGAAGGACACAGAGAGCGAGATCCCGGCAGAGGAGCGCTGGAGGAAGGACACTGGGGAGCGAGATCCCGGCAGAGGAGCGCTGGAGGAAGGACACGGAGCGAGATCCCCGGCAGAGGAGTGCTGGAGGAAGGACACGGGGAGCGAGATGCCGGCAGAGGAGCGCTGGAGGAAGGACACGGGGAGTGAGATCCCGGCAGAGGAGCACTGGAGGAAGGACACGGAGTGAGATCCCCGGCAGAGGAGCACTGGAGGAAGGACACGGAGTGAGATCCCCGGCAGAGGAGCGCTGGAGGAAGGACACGGGGAGCGAGATCCCCGGCAGAGGAGAGCTGGAGGAAGGACACTGGGGAGCGAGATCCCGGCAGAGGAGCGCTGGAGGAAGGACACGGGGGAGCGAGATCCCCGGCAGAGGAGCGCTGGAGGAAGGACACGGGAGAGCGAGATCCCGGCAGAGGAGCGCTGGAGGAAGGACACGGGGGAGCGAGATCCCGGCAGAGGAGTGCTGGAGGAAGGACACGGGGGAGCGAGATCCTGGCAGAGGAGCGCTGGAGGAAGGACACGGCGGAGTGAGATCCCCGGCAGAGGAGCGCTGGAGGAAGGACACGGGGGAGCGAGATCCCCGGCAGAGGAGCGCTGGAGGAAGGACACGGGGGAGCGAGATCCCCAGCAGAGGAGCACTGGAGGAAGGACACGGGGAGCAAGATCCCGGCAGAGGAGCGCTGGAGGAAGGACACGGGGGAGCGAGATCCCCGGCAGAGGAGCGCTGCAGGAAGGACACGGGGAGCGAGATCCCCGGCAGAAGAGCGCTGCAGGAAGGACACGGGGAGCGAGATCCCCGGCAGAGGAGCGCTGGAGGAAGGACACGGGGAGCGAGATCCCCGGCAGAGGAGCGCTGCAGGAAGGACACGGGGAGCGAGATCCCCGGCAGAGGATCGCTGGAGGAAGGACACGGGGGAGCGAGATGCCGGCAGAGGAGCGCTGGAGGAAGGACACGGGGGAGCGAGATCCCCGGCAGAGGTTTGCTGAAGGAAGGACACGGGGAGCGAGATCCCCGGCAGAAGAGCGCTGGAGGAAGGACACGGGGAGCGAGGTCCCCGGCAGAGGATCGCTGGAGGAAGGACACAGAGAGAGATCCCCGGCAGAGGAGCACTGGAGGAAGGACACGGGGAGTGAGATCCCCAGCAGAGGAGCGCTGGAGGAAGGACACGGGGGAGTGAGATCCCCGGCAGAGGAGTGCTGGAGGAAGGAAACGGGGGAGTGAGATCCCCGGCAGAGGAGCGCTGGAGGAAGGACACGGGGGAGCGAGATCCCGGCAGAGGAGCGCTGGAGGAAGGACACGGGGGAGCGAGATCCCGGCAGAGGAGCGCTGGAGGAAGGACACGGGGGAGCGAGATCCCCGGCAGAGGAGCGCTGGAGGAAGGACACGGAGAGAGATCCCCGGCAGAGAAGCGCTGGAGGAAGGACACGGAGAGAGATCCCCGGCAGAGGAGTGCTGGAGGAAGGACATTGGGGAGCGAGATCCCGGCAGAGGAGCGCTGGAGAAAGGACACGGAAAGCGAGATCCCGGCAGAGGAGAGCTGGAGGAAGGACATGGGGAGCGAGATCCCCAGCAGAGGAGCACTGGAGGAAGGACACGGGGAGCGAGATCCCGGCAGAGGAGCACTGGAGGAAGGACACGGAGTGAGATCCCCGGCAGAGAAGCGCTGGAGGAAGGACACGGGGGAGCAAGATCCCGGCAGAGGAGCGCTGGAGTAAGGACACGGGGGAGCGAGATCCCCGGCAGAGGAGCGCTGGAGGAAGGACACGGGGGAGCGAGATCCCCGGCAGAGGAGCGCTGGAGGAAGGACACGGGGAGCGAGATCCCGGCAGAGGAGCGCTGGAGGAAGGACACGGGGAGCGAGATCCCGGCAGAGGAGCGCTGGAGGAAGGACACGGGGGAGCGGGATCCCCGGCAGAGGAGCGCTGGAGGAAGGACACGGAGAGAGATCCCCGGCAGAGGAGCGCTGGAGGAAGGACACGGAGAGAGATCCCCGGCAGAGGAGTGCTGGAGGAAGGACATTGGGGAGCGAGATCCCGGCAGAGGAGCGCTGGAGGAAGGACACGGAAAGCGAGATCCCGGCAGAGGAGCGCTGGAGGAAGGACACGGGGAGCGAGATCCCGGCAGAGGAGCGCTGGAGGAAGGACACGGGGGAGCGAGATCCCGGCAGAGGAGCGCTGGAGGAAGGACACGGAGCGAGATCCCCGGCAGAGAAGCGCTGGAGGAAGGACACGGAGTGAGTACCCCGGCAGAGGAGCACTGGAGGAAGGACATGGGGAGCAAGATCCCGGCAGAGGAGTGCTGGAGGAAGGACACGGGGAGCGAGATCCCGGCAGAGGAGCGCTGGAGGAAGGACACGGGGAGCAAGATCCCGGCAGAGGAGCGCTGGAAGAAGGACATGGGGAGCGAGATCCCCAGCAGAGGAGCGCTGGAGGAAGGACACGGGGGAGCGAGATCCCGGCAGAGGAGCACTGGAGGAAGGACACGGAGTGAGATCCCCGGCAGAGAAGCGCTGGAGGAAGGACACGGGGAGCGAGATCCCGGCAGAGGAGCGCTGGAGGAAGGACACGGGGAGCGAGATCCCCGGCAGAGGAGCGCTGGAGGAAGGACACGGGGGAGCGAGATCCCGGCAGAGGAGCACTGGAGGAAGGACATGGAGTGAGATCTCCGGCAGAGAAGCGCTGGAGGAAGGACACGGGGGAGCGAGATCCCGGCAGAGGAGCACTGGAGGAAGGACATGGAGTGAGATCCCCGGCAGAGGAGCGCTGGAGGAAGGACACGGGGAGCGAGGTCCCCGGCAGAGGATCGCTGGAGGAAGGACACAGAGAGAGATCCCCGGCAGAGGAGCACTGGAGGAAGGACACGGGGAGTGAGATCCCCAGCAGAGGAGCGCTGGAGGAAGGACACGGGGGAGTGAGATCCCCGGCAGAGGAGTGCTGGAGGAAGGACACGGGGGAGTGAGATCCCCGGCAGAGGAGCGCTGGAGGAAGGACACGGGGGAGCGAGATCCCGGCAGAGGAGCGCTGGAGGAAGGACACGGGGGAGCGAGATCCCGGCAGAGGAGCGCTGGAGGAAGGACACGGGGGAGCGAGATCCCCGGCAGAGGAGCGCTGGAGGAAGGACACGGAGAGAGATCCCCGGCAGAGAAGCGCTGGAGGAAGGACACGGAGAGAGATCCCCGGCAGAGGAGTGCTGGAGGAAGGACATTGGGGAGCGAGATCCCGGCAGAGGAGCGCTGGAGAAAGGACACGGAAAGCGAGATCCCGGCAGAGGAGAGCTGGAGGAAGGACATGGGGAGCGAGATCCCCAGCAGAGGAGCACTGGAGGAAGGACACGGGGAGCGAGATCCCGGCAGAGGAGCACTGGAGGAAGGACACGGAGTGAGATCCCCGGCAGAGAAGCGCTGGAGGAAGGACACGGGGGAGCAAGATCCCGGCAGAGGAGCGCTGGAGTAAGGACACGGGGGAGCGAGATCCCCGGCAGAGGAGCGCTGGAGGAAGGACACGGGGGAGCGAGATCCCCGGCAGAGGAGCGCTGGAGGAAGGACACGGGGAGCGAGATCCCGGCAGAGGAGCGCTGGAGGAAGGACACGGGGAGCGAGATCCCGGCAGAGGAGCGCTGGAGGAAGGACACGGGGGAGCGGGATCCCCGGCAGAGGAGCGCTGGAGGAAGGACACGGAGAGAGATCCCCGGCAGAGGAGCGCTGGAGGAAGGACACGGAGAGAGATCCCCGGCAGAGGAGTGCTGGAGGAAGGACATTGGGGAGCGAGATCCCGGCAGAGGAGCGCTGGAGGAAGGACACGGAAAGCGAGATCCCGGCAGAGGAGCGCTGGAGGAAGGACACGGGGAGCGAGATCCCGGCAGAGGAGCGCTGGAGGAAGGACACGGGGGAGCGAGATCCCGGCAGAGGAGCGCTGGAGGAAGGACACGGAGCGAGATCCCCGGCAGAGAAGCGCTGGAGGAAGGACACGGAGTGAGTACCCCGGCAGAGGAGCACTGGAGGAAGGACATGGGGAGCAAGATCCCGGCAGAGGAGTGCTGGAGGAAGGACACGGGGAGCGAGATCCCGGCAGAGGAGCGCTGGAGGAAGGACACGGGGAGCAAGATCCCGGCAGAGGAGCGCTGGAAGAAGGACATGGGGAGCGAGATCCCCAGCAGAGGAGCGCTGGAGGAAGGACACGGGGGAGCGAGATCCCGGCAGAGGAGCACTGGAGGAAGGACACGGAGTGAGATCCCCGGCAGAGAAGCGCTGGAGGAAGGACACGGGGAGCGAGATCCCGGCAGAGGAGCGCTGGAGGAAGGACACGGGGAGCGAGATCCCCGGCAGAGGAGCGCTGGAGGAAGGACACGGGGGAGCGAGATCCCGGCAGAGGAGCACTGGAGGAAGGACATGGAGTGAGATCTCCGGCAGAGAAGCGCTGGAGGAAGGACACGGGGGAGCGAGATCCCGGCAGAGGAGCACTGGAGGAAGGACATGGAGTGAGATCCCCGGCAGAGGAGCGCTGGAGGAAGGACACGGGGGAGCGAGATCCCGGCAGAGGAGCGCTGGAGGAAGGACACGGGGGAGCGAGATCCCGGCAGAGGAGCACTGGAGGAAGGACACGGAGTGAGATCCCCGGCAGAGAAGCGCTGGAGGAAGGACACGGGGAGCGAGATCCCGGCAGAGGAGCGCTGGAGGAAGGACACGGGGAGCGAGATCCCCGGCAGAGGAGCGCTGGAGGAAGGACACGGGGGAGCGAGATCCCGGCAGAGGAGCACTGGAGGAAGGACATGGAGTGAGATCTCCGGCAGAGAAGCGCTGGAGGAAGGACACGGGGGAGCGAGATCCCGGCAGAGGAGCACTGGAGGAAGGACATGGAGTGAGATCCCCGGCAGAGGAGCGCTGGAGGAAGGACACGGGGGAGCGAGATCCCGGCAGAGGAGCACTGGAGGAAGGACACGGGGAGCGAGATCCCGGCAGAGGAGCACTGGAGGAAGGACATGGAGTGAGATCCCCGGCAGAGGAGCGCTGGAGGAAGGACACGGGGGAGCGAGATCCCGGCAGAGGAGCACTGGAGGAAGGACATGGAGTGAGATCCCCGGCAGAGGAGCGCTGGAGGAAGGACACGGGGGAGCGAGATCCCGGCAGAGGAGCACTGGAGGAAGGACACGGGGAGCGAGATCCCGGCAGAGGAGCACTGGAGGAAGGACATGGAGTGAGATCTCCGGCAGAGAAGCGCTGGAGGAAGGACACGGGGGAGCGAGATCCCGGCAGAGGAGCACTGGAGGACGGACACGGGGAGCGAGATCCCTGGCAGAGGAGCGCTGGAGGAAGGACACGGAGCGAGATCCCCGGCAGAGGAGCGCTGGAGGAAGGACACGGGGAGCGAGATCCCGGCAGAGGAGCACTGGAGGAAGGACACGGAGCGAGATCCCCAGCAGAGGAGCTCTGGAGGAAGGACACGGGGAGCGAGATCCCGGCAGAGGAGCACTGGAGGAAGGACATGGAGTGAGATCTCCGGCAGAGAAGCGCTGGAGGAAGGACACGGGGGAGCGAGATCCCGGCAGAGGAGCACTGGAGGAAGGACACGGGAGCGAGATCCCCGGCAGAGGAGCGCTGGAGGAAGGACACGGGGGAGCGAGATCCCGGCAGAGGAGTGCTGGAGGAAGGACACTGGGGAGCGAGATCCCGGCAGAGGAGCGCTGGAGGAAGGACACGGAGCGAGATCCCCGGCAGAGGAGCGCTGGAGGAAGGACACGGGGGAGCGAGATGCCGGCAGAGGAGCGCTGGAGGAAGGACACGGGGGAGCGAGATCCCCAGCAGAGGAGCGCTGGAGGAAGGACACGGGGGAGCGAGATCCCTGGCAGAGGAGCGCTGGTGGAAGGACACAGAGAGCGAGATCCCGGCAGAGGAGCGCTGGAGGAAGGACACTGGGGAGCGAGATCCCGGCAGAGGAGCGCTGGAGGAAGGACACGGAGCGAGATCCCCGGCAGAGGAGCGCTGGAGGAAGGACACGGGGAGCGAGATCCCGGCAGAGGAGCGCTGGAGGAAGGACACGGAGCGAGATCCCGGCAGAAGAGCGCTGGAGGAAGGACACGGGGAGCGAGATGCCGGCAGAGGAGCTCTGGAGGAAGGACACGGGGGAGCGAGATCCCCGGCAGAGGAGCGCTGGAGGAAGGACACGGGGGAGCGAGATCCCTGGCAGAGGAGCACTGGAGGAAGGACACGGGAGCGAGATCCCCGGCAGAGGAGCGCTGGAGGAAGGACACGGGGGAGCGAGATCCCGGCAGAGGAGCGCTGGAGGAAGGACACTGGGGAGCGAGATCCCGGCAGAGGAGCGCTGGAGGAAGGACACGGAGCGAGATCCCCGGCAGAGGAGCGCTGGAGGAAGGACACGGGGGAGCGAGATGCCGGCAGAGGAGCGCTGGAGGAAGGACACGGGGGAGCGAGATCCCCAGCAGAGGAGCGCTGGAGGAAGGACACGGGGGAGCGAGATCCCTGGCAGAGGAGCGCTGGTGGAAGGACACAGAGAGCGAGATCCCGGCAGAGGAGCGCTGGAGGAAGGACACGGGGGAGCGAGATCCCGGCAGAGGAGCGCTGGAGGAAGGACACGGGGTGAGATCCAGCACATAGCATTACATTCTATGACCAGACCTGTACTTACCCAGCACATAGCACTGCATTCTAGAACTAGGCTGGTGGGTCAGGTAAGTAAAAAGTGCTCCCTGAAATTCCTAGTTTAGTCTCATTCCCAGCTGATTGGTCAGAGGTTCCTGGGCATTTTGGTACCAGGCCCCTGCTCTCTGCCTGTGCCCCCTTCCCTGCTCTCTGCCTGTGCCCCCTTCCCTGCTCTCTGCCTGTGCCCCCTTCCCTGCTCTCTGCCTCCTCCTTTATTCATTTTTTGCCTTATCACTGATCCCTGCCTGCGCACTGCACCCCCGATCCCTGCCTGCGCACTGCACCCCCCGATCCCTGCCTGCGCACTGCACCCCCGATCCCTGCCTGCGCACTGCACCCCCGATCCCTGCCTGCGCACTGTACCCCCCGATCCCTGCCTGCGCACTGCACCCCGATCCCTGCCTGCGCACTGCACCCCCGATCCCTGCCTGCGCACTGCACCCCCCGATCCCTGCCTGCGCACTGCACCCCCCGATCCCTGCCTGCACACTGCACCCCCCCATCCCTGCCTGCGCACTGCACCCCCGATCCCTGCCTGCGCACTGTACCCCCTCGATCCCTGCCTGCGCACTGCACCCCCGATCCCTGCCTGCGCACTGTACCCCCCGATCCCTGCCTGCGCACTGCACCCCTGATCCCTGCCTGCGCACTGTACCCCCCGATCCCTGCCTGCGCACTGTACCCCCCGATCCCTGCCTGCGCACTGCACCCCCGATCCCTGCCTGCGCACTGCACCCCCGATCCCTGCCTGCGCACTGCACCCCCGATCCCTGCCTGCGCACTGCACCCCCCGATCCCTGCCTGCGCACTGCACCCTTCCCTGCCTGCGCACTGCACTCCCCCATCCCTGCCTGAGGTACCCCTTCCCTCTGCTCTTTCCCTGCAGCCTGTTTCCCCTGATTCCTGTCTGCACATTGCTCTCCGCCTGCTGGATGCTTCCCTTGCTTTTTGCCTGCATGCTGCTTCCTGACGCTGTATTTTCCTACAAGGCAATTTTGTACAGGAAAACTGCCATGACAGTGTGTATGCTCCATCGCAGTTTTCCCGGCAGGAAAACTGGGGGGGGAGGGGAGAGAACTTGTTTTCTATTTTCCCGTCAGGCAAAAATCCTGCCGAGAAAACCGCTCGTCTGTATGCGCGGAAGCATAGAACGTCATTTTGTCGGCTCGCCGTAGTCTTTGACGTCACCGCGTTCTTGACATTCAAAAGTTCAGCGGTGTTTTGTGTGACTGTGTGTATGCAAAGCAGGCTTGACGGGAATCCTGTCAGGAAAAACTTAGTTTTTTTTTCCTGCCGGGAAAACCGGTCGTGTGCACGAGGCACGAGGAGAAACACTGGGATTGCCTGACACCCAATTATAAATGCACTGCAAGCAATGAACACTAGGTGTCAGTATTACCTCATAGATAGAGGAAGACTGCCAGGAATGCACAGAGCTCCTCCCTTCCTATTTCTGCATCTGCTTCTAGTTATTATGGGAAATATTACTATTGTAGTTTCCTCCTGTGCAGAATACAATTTTCTTTTCTGTTTCATGCTAGAAAAACATCAGCTGGATCCAATTCCGGCATCTCTGACTCCTTTAGTATGTAGGCATAGGACACACCCACTTAAAGGAGAATTATAAAAAAATTGATTGGTTAAACCCACAAGTGCATTTTTACTTCTATTATTAACTTGTATCGGCTTTTGAAATTTACAAATGCAGCAATTTAGATATGGGATGAAATGTTTAGCTCTGGGAAATACTTTTTGATAGATAAAAAGTGCATTTTATATACAACTATATAGATCAGAGCAAAATGAGGGACAGATGGGGGGAGGGACTTTGTTCTGAATGATGGACAGTCCCTGGAAATCCGGGACAGTTGGGAGCTCTGCTCACCTCCACCTGCTGATGGCAGCACACACACATAATACAGAATAGAATGCACTCACCTGTAAGGGACCCCCCAGAAATACTGGGATCTGATCTATGCACCCCTCCTCCAGTTATTCTCCTCTATTCATTATATGGCTGGGGAGAGAGCTTGGTATATGCAGAATCGGGGGATGGTGTCGTGTAGACCCTTCAGTCACAAATGTTTCGGATTTTCTGATATCGAATTATTATTAATATGGAATGTGCAGTGTAAATTCACATGAATCACAAGTATACTAGGACTCGTTTCCCATCTGATGATCGATCGGTAGATTCGCTCCTCATATACGCACCAACCACTTTATCACGTGTGGAACACAAATTCTGTGGGGAAGATTTATGGACAGTTTAAAATCTGGTTCTGCTGTACATGGCAGCCAATCAGCTTGTTCAGGTAAAGTGATTGTAAAGGTTTGTTTAATAAAATAATAACAACAAACATGTGATCCTTCCCTCCTCTGTGGTTGGTTTCCCCGGATCCTCCTCTTCTCCTGGCCCCTCCCTCCTATCCCCCCTCGGCCAGCAGCTCTCTATGGGGTCACCCGAGCGGAGTCAGAGCTTCCTCTGTCCATTCAGACATGGAGCCCCGCCCCTCTCTCTTCTGATTGGCTAACTGACTTTGACAGCTGCGGGAGCCAATGATGTCTCAGCCACTCAGGAGGGGAGTCCCGGATGGCTAAGACACTCGTGGACATCGCTGGAGAGAGAGAAGGATCAGGTAAGTAATTAGAGGGGTGATGGGGGAGGGGCTGCTACACACAGAAGGTTTTTATCGTAATACATAGAATGCACCTTCTGCCTTTACAATCACTTTAAGGTAAAAAACAATGAGACTTTACAACCCCTTTCACCACTTCCCACCCGCCATATAACAGAATGACGTTCAGAAAGAGGTTTCATTATCCTGACTGGGCATCATATGACGTCCAGCAGGACAAACCGCGATCGCGCACCCACGCATTGCGGCAGTCTGACACACCACTGATCTCGGTAAAGAGCCTCTGACATAGGCCCTTTACCATGTGATCAGGTGTTTCCAATCACAGCGTAAACAGGAAGATCCATTTATCAGCTTTTCCTCCACTGACAGATGTGAGTAGAGGAGAGCCAATCGGCTGCTCTCCTTCCAGGGGGTGGGGGGTCTGCGCTGAATGATTATCAGTGCTGCCCACCCAGGACCACCAGGGTTGCCAATCAGTGCCCATCAGTAATGCCTGCCAGTGCTTCCGATCAGAGCCATCTATCAGTGCTGCATATTAGTGCCACCTCATTAGTGCTCATCAGTGAAGGAGGAAACATAATTATTCACAATGTTTTTTAACAGAAACAAAGAAAATTTCATAATTTTTTTTTCAAATTTTGTGGTCTTTTTTATTTGTTTAACAAAACAGGATGGAGAGTGGAGGAAGGGGCTGGTAAATATGTCATTTGCCATCTCCTTCCTTTTCTCAATTAGACACAGTGAGCGATCGATCCCCTTGTCCTTTGATAACTGAGCGGAGTAAACTCTGCTTCAGTTTCTCCATTCATCTGAGAAAGGGATTGGGGAATCTGTGTCCTCAGTCCCTTTCTCTGTCTCAAAGGGGAGATGTTTAGACCCCTGATATCTCCCCTAAATCTAAAATACAAAACTACTGACACCGCTCCTCCCTGCCCTACTGACACTGCCCCACCGCTTTCTCAGAGGCACTGTGGAAAAAAAGTTTTACAATTATTTTATATTTCAATATGTTTCTTGAAGTAACAATGCCGTATAAAGCACAAGTGACAAAAACGGAAGTGAAAATCATTCAAATAGTCACAAATATAGAACCTTTGAATAAGAAACAGAGAAAACTCAACATAAAGTGCGTTTGGTGGGAGTGCCCACTAACATGACATGAGAACAAAAAATTTCCTATTTTTTCGGATGTGAAATCATTCACTGTATAGGCAAAAAAAAATACATCCCTGATCGACTAGGGACCGGGTGTAGGTTGTCCCATCAAGCTACCTTAACATAGAGCATTAGGAGTGACTTGCACAGGGAGAAAGACGCATGTTGTAAAGAGCAGAGGAGGAAAAAAAAGGGGGGGATAGGGAGGGGGAGGGAAAAGGGGAACCCCTGTGTACATTTCTGCTAATATCATGTCAGCATAGAAATATAAGTTCTGTCAGAGCATCTTATAGTTAGCAACAATAACCAAATCAACATTATTTTTTTTTTAAAGAAAAAAAAAGGGAAGAGAGAAAAGGAAAGAAGAGAGAAAAAAAAAAAAGGAGAGAGGAAAGAAGAGATAGGAAAGTTAAGGAGAGGGTCGGCCAGATAGATAACGTATCCATGGATCCCATGTAACATTGAATTTCTTAGTAGAATTGCGAAGGACACGGCTAAGTCTGTCGTTAACCATGATCCAGCTAAGTTTATTCTTCACGTATAAAATTATTTTAATAAAACAGAAAATTGTAAAAAAATAATATAATAAAAACGACTGACCGTCCACTACCCCCCAAATCATTGTGAGAAAAAATATTACAAAAATAAAGGCAGCCAATGGCTGTGCAGTGATGCCAGTTTCTGAAATTCCAGCCAATGAGGCTGTAGCAATGTTCCTGACCCCAGATGATGCCTTATTAGGATGAAACGCGTGGGGAAGGGCTCTGCTGATGCCATTCCGTCATTTTGATTACAACGCTATTAAATGTCTTCATAAATGTGACCATTTTTATGTTTTTACAATAAATGTTCCTCTTGTTTATGGAATTACACTATGTGGCCCCACTTTTTTCCATTTAATATATAAACATTGCGGAAGAGCTTTCTGTGAAGTACTGTGGCCCATCTCCAAGGGGGATATTCATTGAAGTCTGTGATACATCCTCTTCTGGTGTCTATTGGAAGTTGTGCTCGCTGTAATACACCATCAAGCTCTTTTGGACCCATCAGGTGTATGGCCTTGTCGGGTCCATCTTGTCTGGTAAGCCTTGGATCTCTATGGTGGTGGAGGACTACCTGCAGACCAACCTCATTCACAGTCACTTATTCACCTTTCTGATATTTGGACTTTTATTCACAATATTACCATTATTGCTTTATCACTTTGGTGTTGATCTTCACGTATAATTTCACTGCCGGCAATATATATCTTTATATTGTTCATTTCATTTTATATGTATCTTGTTATACAGCCTTTTTCGGTGTATGTATATAATTCGTTCCACTATATACTTCACGAGTATATTATCACTTTAAGCGCCGCACTTTTCTCTTTTTGTAGCAATCTTCCTGCATGACGTTCGCCCTCCCACTTCACTTGTTTTTCAGCGTGTTTGCAAAAGTAAAGTGGGCCGGTCTGGATGAAGTCCAGGGGCACATTTTTGTCCCAGTCCAGCCCTGCTGGAAGCTGATTGGTTTCTATGCCGAGCTGCACCACATTTTGCACTCTCTGGTTTTTAGTTAATAAACCTTAAAGGGGTTGTAAACCTTTGTGGTTTTTTCACCTTAATGCGTCTTATGAAGAAACGCCTTGCACTGTCCGACCTCCCCCTACCCCCTTTTACTTACCTGAGCCCCGAAATTCAGTGGGCGTGATCCTGCGTCGCTTTCTCCACGGGTTATCGGCTCTTTATTGGATAGATTGATAGCAGCGCAGCCATTGGCTCCTGCTGCTGTCAATCAAATCCAATGGCCTGGGGGGCGGGGCCAAGTCATACATTCAGCGTCTATGGACGCAAATGCTGGCGTCGGGAACGCACCTGCAAGGTAACTCCCTCGGGAGAGAGCTTCCCAGAGAGGGTTATCTATTGCGGGGAGGAGCCACCGTGGGACCCCAGAAATCGGGGCCACACTGTGCAAAACGACCTGCACAGTGGAGGTAAGTAAAAGGAGGAGGTAATGTTTGATATTCGTGTCACTTTGATGACTCCGAGTTTCTAGAATGACAAGAAACACTCTTTTGCTCTTATTGTTCTCTGTCAATGAAACTGATAACAAACTGAAAGTGTTCACAACCAATCATTACCTGTGTGAGAGGAAAAAAAAGAAACCATCCGAAGAGAGGTGAAATCTGGGAGAACGGACTTTATTTTATTATTTCACACCTTTATTGGACACAATTGGAAAATACCTATAAAGCGTTCCAACGCCTTTCCATGGACTTCTACATAGAACATCATAAAGGACTCAATCATGATACCATTACTGTTATTAATTAAATGTTGTCATAAAACTGAAAATAACAAATTATGATTTAGAAGTGATGATGTCATATTTATCCAGATGTCTTTTGAGGATCAATAATTATTACCAATTATTATGTGAAAAAATGTCACCTCAGGACCCCTTTTACACTGGCACTGCTCCGCGTTCACGGTAAAGCGCCGCTAGTTAGAAGTAGCGATTTACCGTTGTCTTAGCGGCGCTTTTCAGGCGCTTTTAACCCCTGCTAGCGGCTGAAGAAAAGGGTGAAAACACCGCTCCAAAGATGCTGCTTGCAGGACTTTTTACTAACGTCCGGCAAGCGCACCGCTCCAGTGTGAAAGCCCTCGGACTCTCACACTGGGGCAGCAGGAGAGGCGCTATTTTTAGCCCTTTAGCGCCTGAAAAACGCCTCAGTGTGAAAGGGGTCTAAAATAGATATCTTGATAAGTCACGCACCTTTGGCAAATATCCCATTAATAAAATAAAGGAACATTAAAGATTAAAATTGCAAGTGATATTGTTCACCCCGGAGACCTCATTCGTGCTGTTATGAGGGTACTATATCTAAAATGAACCTATAGATCAGTGGTCTCCAAACTGTGGCCCAGGGGCCAGATGCGGCCCTTGGCTTGCCTTTATTCGGCCCTTGGGGCACTGTTCATCTCACTGACAGGAGACACTCTTCTGCCCACAAACACCAGCAATGGAGCACTACTCTTCCCCCTAATACCAAAGATGGGACACGGTTTACTCCCACTAATGCCTACAAAAACTCCTATTCCTGCTGGCAAAGTCTGGCCCCCGAAAGGCACACACAGGTTAAAATGGCAATTTAGGGTTCATTTCTCACATTTGTGGCTTTTTATATCACAATTAGTGTCTGTGTATAAATAGTCAATGAGTTTGTTATCTCTCACATAAATGCACTAAGCAGGCTAGACTCTGAGCCACGAGGAGGTCGACAAGAACAGCCAAAAGACCTGTGTAACAAGGTAATGGAACTTTATAAAGATGGAAAAGGATATAAAAAGATATCCAAAGCCTTGAATATTCCAGTCAGTTCTGTTTAATCACTTAAGAAGTGGAAAATTAGGGGCTCTTTTGATACCAAGAAAGATTTCAGTTACAACTGGCGGAATAATTGCTCAGGATAAAGAAAAACCACACAGGTAACCTCAGGAGAAATACAGGCTGCTCTCCAAATAGACAGCGTGGTTGTTTCTCTTATCGTCCATGGACGGACACAGCTCCTTAAATCTTGACATGTGGGTTATGTTCCTGTTCATAGGAGAGGACTAGGCAGAACATGTTCGTTATCCTAAAACATGTAACTTTAACAGAGTTGAACAGCCCCGCCCAGGGGGCGGTCCCTCTGTACATAACCCTCCTACCTGCAGCCAGCAGCCTCAGTTTTTTTATGCCTAGCAGAGAAGGACGTGGCTCTCTTTGGGCCCAGAGTCCTGAAGAAAATTTATATTTTTTTGTGATATCTTCTATCAATTGCCGGCTGGGCAACAGGCTGGATATATAGATCCTTGTAGTCTTCCCAGTTCCGGCCATCGAGCGTGCCAGTTCCTTGCTTCGTGCTTGGTTCTGACATTGACATACCCCATGGCTCCAGGGATGGCCGGTGAGCACATGCTCCGGGGTCCACATATGACTGGGCTGCTTGTTGCCTCACTCACACTGGACCAGGCCGACAGCTACTCCGTACCATCGGTTGTGGGTCTGTCAGGGACACGCCAGCTTGGGCATTCCCGGGATTTAGAGGTTCTCCTGTCCTCCCTTTTCCTTGCTCTCTGTCGCCCTTTCCCCTCCTGCCCTAGGGCCTGCTGCTACCGGGGTGTACCTGTGGGGGGGGCTCCGAGTCCCTGTGGGGGACCGTGGGGCACCAAGGTCCGCTTTCTGTGAGGGGGGTCTGTCTGCTGGAAAGTCTCCGCAGGCCTTCTCGTCCACATCCCTGGCCTCGGTCGCCATTTTTTTCCGGCGCTGACACCAATTTTAGTGTTTTTTTCTGTATTTAAACTTCCATTGGCGGCCGTTTTCTTGTAGCCGTGCTAAGGCGCAGGTCGGTATTGCGGGCCATTTTCTTGTGGTCCGCGCCCTTTTATATCTGAGGCGCCTGGCAGCCATTTTGGGGTGGGTTTGGCCTCTAGCACTGGCTTCTAAACAGCACAGTTTCTTCTCCTCACAGCTTTTTCATCACACACGCGCTGTGTATAGGGATGAGCTCGGTGTTCGAGTCGAACATACGTTCGACTCGAACATCGGCTGTTCGCTCGTTCGGCAAACATCAAACGATTTGGGCCGTTCGCGCCAAATTCGAGTGACGCGAACGGCCCACAATACACTGCCCCATCGCAGTGCAATCCCGGCGCTGTGATTGGCCAAGCATGCACTGTGACCCTGCATGCTTGGCCAATCACAGCGCCGGCAGCGAGGAGAGCAATGATTGGCCACAGGCAGGATGCCTGTGGCCAATTATTGCTGAGGGGGTTTAGTACACGCCCCACACTATAAAAGGCCGCCAGCGCGGCGGCCTAGTGTAGTGTGTTCCGGCGCAGGGAAAGAGAAGGATAGGCAGGGACAGTGTCATATTTTTTCTTTGCTAAACCTTGTGTGTAGGGACAGACAAGGATAGGCAGGGAGAGTGTCAGTGTCCTAATCTTTGCTAAACCTTGTGTGTAGGGAGAGAGAAGGATAGGCAGGGGACAGTGTCAGTGTCATTGTTGCTAAGCCTCCTGCACAGTATACACCTGAAGCTAGCCCTTATTGCTGTTTTTTCCTGGTGTGTTACACTGACAGGCATTTGCAGCACTTACAGCCGGCGGAGTGTGCTTCCTGCAAAATAAACACCTGAAGCTACCCCTTATTGCTGGTTTTCCCATCTCCCTGCAGGCCATTGCTATGTCTGGAAGGCCAACAAAGAGAGGCAGACAGTCACGAGCCAATAAAAGAGGGCAAGCATGCTCTGTGTCTGGGGGCAACAGTGCTGGTCGTGGACGCGGTGCATTGTCATCAGCACATGGCCATGGGACACGCTTGTCCTTCTTTTCGGCAGCTGGACATGTTGAGCCACATCATGCCGAAGACTTGGTAGAGTGGATGACCAAGCCCACCTCATCCTCCTCATCCTCTCTCACCCAGGCTCAGGGTACTGGCAAAGCAGCTGCCAAAGCGTCCTCTTCCCTGGTATCAATGTCAGACTCATCATCAGTCACTCCTTCCCTAGACCCACCATGTCCTCCTCCTGAGGAGTCCCCCGAACTGTTTGAGCACAGTGTTCGGTACATGCTCCAGGAGGATGCCCAGCGTTTCGAAGGGTCTAATGATGATACCCAGCTAGAGGAAGGCAGTAGCGTGAGAGCAGAGAGAGGGGATGCTCAAGAAGGACACCAATCTGGCAGTCATGTTCCAGCAGCTGCAGCATACTGCCAGATTGGCTCCAGTGATGAGGAGGGAGGGGATGATGAGGTCACTGACTCCACGTGGGTGCCTAATAGGAGAGAGGAGGAGGAGGAGGAGGATGAGGAGGAGGCACATCTCCAAAGAGGCAGGATGCCCTTGGGTGGCCAGCGTAAGGGCAGCACACTGACGGAATCCTGTGCAGGGCGCTGCCTCTGCCCGTTATTCAAAAAGTTCTTTGGTGTGGGCCTTTTTTGAGGCGAGTGCATCAGATCGCACAGCTGCAGTTTGCAACATATGTCTCAAGCGTATATCGCGTGGCCAAAACATCAGCCGCTTGGGCACCACATGCTTGACCAGACATATGTTGACCTGCCATGCAGCTCGTTGGCAAGCCTACCTTAAAGACCCACACCAAAGAACAAAGCGGACCTCTCCTTGCACCGCATCAGCTGGGATCTCCAACCCTACTATACCTTCAGTCCTCTCTGAAACCTGCACTGAGAGGAATGAAGGTGTAGAATTAGGTGTGTCACAGCCAAGTACTTGCGGGCACTCTGCTAGCAGTACACCGACGTCCGATTCTAGCAGGCAAATTTCCCTGCCCCAGCTGCTGGACCGTCGAAAGAAGTTCACTCCCAGCCATCCACATGCCCAGCGGTTGAATGCTAGCTTGGCTAAATTGCTAGCGCTTCAACTGCTGCCTTTTCAGTTGGTAGACTCGGCCCCCTTCCGTGAGTTTGTGCAATGTGCGGTTCCTCAGTGGCAGGTTCCCAAACGCCACTTTTTCTCACGGAAGGCGATTCCGGCTCTCTACCGGCATGTGGAAGGCAATGTCCTGGCCTCGCTGGACAGGGCGGTCAGCGGTAAGGTGCATATTACCGCTGACTCATGGTCCAGCAGGCATGGACAGGGACGTTACCTTTCTTTCACGGCCCATTGGGTCACTCTTTTGGCAGCTGGGAAGGATGCAGGACAAGGTGCAGTAGTGTTGGAGGTTGTTCCGCCGCCACGCCTCCAAAATGCTACTACTGGTTGTGACACACCTCTCTCCTCCACCCCCTCCTCTTCTTCTTCCTCCATGGCCTCTTCCTGTGCTTTGTCCTCGGAACCGGCGGTGCTCCGTAGGCGTTCAAGGGGCTACGCAAGTACGCAGGCAAAAAGATGCCATGCCGTGCTTGCGCTGGTGTGTTTGGGGGACAGGAGCCACACTGGGGCAGAGGTCCTGTCTGCTCTGCAGGGGCAGGCCGAGAGGTGGTTGACGCCACGCCAGCTTAAGCCAGGAATGGTGGTTTGCGACAATGGCACCAACCTCCTCTCCGCCCTCCGACAGGGACAACTGACCCATGTGCCCTGTGTGGCTCACGTCCTTAACCTGGTGGTGCAGCGGTTCTTGGGCAGGTACCCGGGCTTACAGGATGTCCTGAGGCAGGCCAGGAAAGTCTGTGTGCATTTCCGCAGATCTTATAATGCCAGTGCTCGCCTGGCTGAGCTGCAAAAGGAGTTGAACCTGCCCAAGAACCGCCTTATATGTGACATTCCCACCAGGTGGAACTCAACGTTGGCCATGCTGCAGCGGCTGCACACGCAGCAGAGGGCCATCAATGAGTACCTGTGCGACTACGGCACCAGGACAGGGTCAGGGGAGCTTGGTTTTTTTTCACCACGCCAGTGGGGCATGATCAGGGATGCATGCACTGTCCTGGCACCATTTGAGGAGGCCACGAGGATGGTGAGCAGTGACAGTGCATGCATCAGTGACACTGTACCTCTTGTCCACCTGTTGGAACATACGCTGCGTGGAATAATGGACAGGGCACTTGAGGCAGAACAGAGGCAGGAAGAGGAAGACTTCCTTGCCTCTCAAGGCCCCCTTTACCCAGACAGCGTTCCTTCTGTCCCACCCATCGCACAGGAAGAGGAGGAGGAGGAGGAGGAGGAGGATTGTGTCAGCATGGAGGTGGAGCCTGGCACTCAGCATCATCAGCAGCAGTCTTTTAGGGATGATTTACAGTCCCAAGAAACCCGTGGACTTGTACGTGGCTGGGAGGAGGTGGCTGCGGATCATGTCGTCCTTAGTGACCCAGAGGACTCCGGACTGAATGCCTCAGCTAACCTACGCTGCATGGCCTCCCTGATCCTGCAAAGTCTGCGGAAGGATCCTCGTATTCTTCGGATCAAGGAGAGGGACCATTACTGGCTGGCCACTCTCCTTGATCCACGGTACAAGGGTAAGGTTGCGGACCTTATCTTACCATCGCAGAGGGAGCAGAGGATGAGACAACTCCGGGAGGCCTTGCAGAAAGGTCTGTGCAACGCGTTCCCAGAGACTGGGAGGTTACAAACTCCTGGTCCTGGACAACGAGTTGCTGAGGCTTCGGCCAGTCAAAGAAGGAGCGGTGGGGAAGGTGGCCGTCTGACCGATGCGTTCAGACTATTCTTTAGTCCGCAGCCCCAAAGTATGATCGGTTCCAGCAACCATCGCCAGCGTCTGATATACATAAGGTCAGACTTGGACACCTTCCCCACCGAAAATCCTCTGGCTTACTGGGTCTTGAGGATGGATCACTGGCCAGAGCTTGCACAGTATGCAATTGAGCTACTGGCCTGTCCTGCATCCAGCGTTCTTTCAGAATGCACATTCAGTGCTGCTGGAGGATTTGTCACGGATCACAGGGTGCGCCTGTCCACCGACTCGGTTGATCGACTAACTTTCATAAAGATGAACCAGTCTTGGATCACCACCAGCTACCACACACCTGAAGCTGATATAACAGACTAATTTATTTTCAAATGTCACATCCCTTCAAGACTGATGCTGATGCTGAGTGACTGTGCTGTTATGTTGACTGGCTATCCTCCTCCTCCTCAATGATCCGATTGATTATGATAGCTTGGAAGAACATTTTTGTTTCTGGGTGCCGCCACCAGTGCCTAAGGTCCAATTTTTCAGCCCCTGTTTAACAGGGGCATGTAATTAAAAATTGTTATGCAATGCTTTGCAGCAGGGCTCATTCCTGCACTCCAAGTAGAGTATCTGGGAGAGGTTGCAGTGTCGTGGGACCAGCACCAGTGCCTAAGGCCCAATTTTTCAGCCCCTGTTTAACAGGGGCGTGTAATTACAATTTTTGATGCAATACTTTGCAACAGGGCTCATTGCTGTGCTCCAAGTACAGTATCTGTGAGGGGTTGCAGTGTTGTGGCACCAGTGCCTAAGGCCCAATTTTTCAGCCCCTGTTTAACAAGGGCGTGTAATTACAATTATTGATCTAATAATTCAAAGCAGGGCCCATTCCTGCTCCCACCAAGACTAACTGTGAGGGCTTACAGTGTTGTGGCAACACCACCACCACCACCAAAGGCCCAATTTTTCAGCCCCTGTTCAACAGGGGCATGCAATTACAATTCTTTATCTAATAATTCACAGCAGGGCCCATTCATGCGCCCACCAAGAGTAACTGTGAGGGCTTACAGTGTTGTGGCACCAGCACCACTATCAAAGGCCCAATTTTTCCTACCACTGTTCAACAATGCCATGTAATTACAATTCCTGATATAATAGTTGACAGCAGGGCGTTCCAGCACCCACCAAGAGTAACTGTGAGGGCTTACAGTGTTGTGCCAACACCAACAACTAAGGGGCCTATTTCTGCAGAGTATATACGGCAGGTCCCTACTTTCAAAAATCCAACTTACAAACGACTCCTACTTGCAAACGGAAGGAGACAACAGGAAGTGAGAGGAAATCTACCACTAGGAAGGAAAATTCTCTCCTGTAAGAATAAATATGGGAGAAAGGTGTCTCCTCTGTACTGATGCTTTATCACCAATTCTTGTTTCAATAAAAACACCACATTTCAAAAACAGTTGTCATTGGGACGCAAAGTGAGGTGAAATGTTCTGAACAGGGGCACAGACAGCAAAACAAATGTTACAAGGGTGATAACCCTTACCTATGTTTTCCAAAAAGCTTAAAAATATATTTTTTGGCTGGAGCTACACTTAAACAATGTACCTGTTCAAAATTACAAACAGATTCTACATAAGAACAAACCTACAGTCCCTGTCTTGTCTGCACCGCCTGTATACGGCTGTTCAGAGTATATAGGGCCTTTTTTATTTTGTGTGCGGGGTTCCCCTTAATATCCATACAAGACCCAAAGGGGCTGGTAATGGGCTGGGGTAGGGGGGGGAGGTCATGGGGTAGCTATGCCATTTTTCTTAAAGATTTTCATCCATATTACCGGGACCAGACATTACATTAAAGCCGCAAGCAGTTTTAAATGGCTTTTTTTTTCCTTTAGAAGTGTCATTTTGTGCAGGGACAGTTCTAAACACGGGAAACACGTGGCACTTCACAGGCATACTTTAGACACCCCCCAGGTACGATATTTAAAGGAATATTTGACTTTTTTTTTTCACTTTATGCATCATTAAAATGACTGCTCCAGAAAAACGGCCGTTTTTAAAACTTCTTTTTGCATTGATACATGTCCCCTGGGGGCAGAACCCGGGTCCCCAAACCCATACCTCCCAACTGGCACGGATTGTGCGGGTTTTACCCGCAGAGGCTCATCCTTCCCGCACTCCCGCGAGACTATCATGTTTCCCGCACAGCAGGAAACATGAAGAGAAGAAGAGGAGCAGCAGCAGCAGGAGCTAAGAGCCCCCCCCCCGCGATCGGCGCACTAGTATGCCCCCCCGATCGGCGGCCCCTGCCGCGACCCCCCCCCCCGCCTAAATTTTTTATTTTTTTTGCAAGTCCTTTTTTTTTGTAAATGTTCCGACGGCAACCATCACCCCCCCCCCCCCCGCTCAACAACTTCTGTGGCAATTCCCGTTTTTTGCCAATGTCCCCCCCCCCGCTCAACAACTCTGGGCAGGGGAGAGGGGAACATCAGAATGTCCCGCGAAGGGACTTTACAAAGTTGGGAGGTATGCCAAACCCCTTTTAGGACAATAACATGCATAATAGTCGTTATAATTAGCACTTTAGAATTCGAACGTTCGCATCCATTGCATTTAATAGGGTTCTAATGTTCGTGCCAACTTTCGGTCCGTTCGCGGGTTCTGGTGCGAACCGAACCCGGGGGTGTTCGGCTCATCCCTAGCTGTGTATACAAAGCGGGCAGTGGTGCTAAGTGGTCTCCTTCTGGGTGGTGAGTCCCCTGGGTTACCCCACCGGTCAGTGCAGCATGGTGGGTGGACTTTTATGTGTGTTTCACTTGGTCCCTGAGGGCTGTCAGTGGGCGTTTATGGAGTCAGTATGTGACCTTTCTTCCCCATACATTGCCAGAGGCAGCAAATGGTGCCCCTGCCTGCACCTGCGGTTTCCATGGATACTTTATAGATAGTCCTGGAACCTTCTGTTTCCAAGGTAGAAATGGATTGCGGGCATAAGGAGGGTAAGAAAGCGCCCCCTTCCCCCGCCATCTTCTGGGGAGTGTTAGTCAGGGCACTTCTGATGCTGTGAGGGACACTCTCCAGCTGGGACTTCCACAGAGGCGTCTGTCTCCTTTGGGTCACACAAATCTGCCCGCTTTGTGACGTTTTTTCCTTATGTTACTTTCTTTGATAGTTCATACATAAGGAATGGGAATGGCCGCAGAGGTCCTTGTGGTCCCCCAGGGCATGGCGGTCCATTATCATACGGGACCCTTCTGAATGCTGGGGTCAGTGTTGCAACCTATATATAGCTGAGACTTTCCATGTAGGGCAGCACAGTGGTGTGGTGGTTAACTCCTTGGCAGCAAGAGTATCACTGGTTCGAACCCCGAAACCATCTGCCTGGAGTTTGCATGTTCTCCATGTGTCTGCGTGGGTTTCCTCCGGGTACTCCGGCTTCCTCCAACACCCCAAAGACAGGCGCGCTTTCGGCGCCACAGTAAAAACATATGCACTTATACATACACAGTGTGTGTATTTACAATGGCCCCGTCGCAGTTTGCTTGGGGTTTGCATGTTTTCCCTGTGTCTGTGTGGGTTTCCTCCGGGTGATCCGGTTTCCTCCCACACTCCAAAGACACGCGTGCCTTCGGCACCACGGTAAAACCGTTTACACTAATACATACTCAGTGTGTGTATGTAAATGATTTCCAGAACCTCTGTATCTGCGGTGGTGCTGTGCCGCCTGATTGGCCGGACTGCTGGTCCGCTGGCTAAGCTCCCAAGTGAGCTCTGGCAAGATTGCCTTTCTGAGGTTTTTTGGTTCCTCGCTGGACGACATTCTTAAGATGTCACTGGAGGTAAGAGCACACTTCTCTCACAGCCCTCTGAGGGGAAGGAGCCGTGCCGTTGGCCGGGGCCCTTCGGTTCTGCGCAGTAGCGGTATTTTCGTCATAGATCCTCCCGGACTGACAAGGCTCTAGCTGGGGGACAGAAGCGTCCCTGGTGCGTATACGAATGTGACGGCTAACAAACCCTACTACGCATGGTATTTTGTGGTATTTTGTCCCCGCCCGACTCAAGGGTGGGGGGGATGATTTTGCGAGTTTGCAGCTTGGTGGACCTCTCCGCTCTCTGACCAGTGGGTCTGCGAGGTGGTCAATTTGGGGTACAAGACAGAGTTTCTTCTTGTCCACCGAACAGATCTTTCCCTCGCGGTTTTTCCTCTCCTTCCGGCTCGTCGGTCTGCCTTGATGGGAGCAGTACAGGACTTGCTCTGGTGCAGGAAGTATTTCAGGGATTCTATTCAAATCTGTTGGTAGTCCCACGTGTTGTGGAAAATGTTATGAAGATGTATTGTCATAATGTCACCCAGTGTTAGTACTTCCGCAACCCGCTCTAAAGAGCTGACTGGGGCAGTCTGAG
The DNA here is from genome assembly GCA_029206835.1 of Rana muscosa. Classification (NCBI taxonomy): domain Eukaryota; kingdom Metazoa; phylum Chordata; class Amphibia; order Anura; family Ranidae; genus Rana; species Rana muscosa. Next base: position 105,002 of record JARGYO010005619.1, on the reverse strand, counting down.
GCTGGTTGAGATAAACTTCCTGGTTTGGAGAAGGGTGTTTGCGCTGTGAGGCCTCTCTACAAACACATTATCGGTTTAGCAGATGTATGCTCTTGTCATCTCTGTAGTGCCTGATCAGCATTGAGGTGATGATGTGAGCGTGACACCAGCAAGTAAGCTCCCATCATCAGGAACTGTGCTCATTAGTTATTGTATTATTATTGTATTGAATCCTTTAAGCTATATTTCTTGTGTTGTATTCTGAGTGGAGCTCCTGTGAGCTCACTTCCTGTGGAGGAGGTCACATGTTGTGACATCACTTCCGGCTGGCAGTTTAATAAAAGGCTTTTATGGGCGTCGGCATGGCAGTGAGGCTGTGATGACGAGATGAGAAGGACAGTCTGGTGATGTTTCTTGATTTGTATGAATGGGACGAATGAAGGTGAGTGAATTTTAGTTTAAGAAGTATTATTACAATAAGATGAAGTGTGTGCTTATTTAGCACAAGGCAAAAATGTCTGTATGCTCTACAAACAACCAATTTTGCCACTACACACGGAAGGACCGTGTTCGTCCATTCTTGGACCTCAGGGCCCTCAATACCTTGTAGGGCAGCACAGTGGTGTAGTGATTGACTCCCTCACCTGGCAGCAAGCGCGTCACTGGTTCAAACCCGGACCCCGACACCGTCTGCCTGGAATTTGCATGTTCTCCCTGTGTCTGCGTGGGTTTCCTCTGGGTACTCCGGTTTCCTCCCACACTCCAAAGACATGTGCGTCTTCGGCGCCACAGTATGAACATACGCATTAACACATACACGGTGTGTGTATGTATTATATTGAGAGTGCTGAGGATAAGGAGTATATGTAAAAATTGGTGCCTTCGTCCCATTAGACGTTGTATGGAGGGAGGGATGAGGCTGGTTGTGGACTATGTTGGCACCTTATGCTAACTGATGACCAGTTAAGAGTAAATAGTAAAAGAATTTTTATTACAAAATAAGAACAAATATTTTACATTTCATAGAAACAATGATAATTTCGTGACATTTCAATGTATCGTACCATTACAATCAATGGAAAAGAATACAACTGTACATACATAATATATTGTGCTCTACATGTTTCACGTTATGATTCAAGAAAGAATCCGCTTCATCAGGAGCTATATCTAAATATGTATAGGTTTTCAATGGACATATGAGGAAATTGTGTTGTCACGTCACTATGAATTAAAAAGAAAACATAATAAATATTGTGGATGTAAAAAATACACATTTCAGAATACAAAGCAACCAGGCTACTCCCAAATAGTGTTGAGCGAACCCGAACTGTAAAGTTCGGGTCCGTACCGAACTTTAGCTTTTTCCCGAACCCGAACCCGGACTTTGCCCAAAAGTCCGGGTTCGGGTTCGGCAATCTAATTACGCATTTAGAAAAGCTTCAGGGGCCAGCCAATCACCTTTTGATTAGCTGGTGTGCCCTTAGAGGCCATCATAGCCATGCCTACTAATGGCATGGCTGTGATTGGTCAGTGCAACATGTGACCCAGCTTCTATATAAGCTAGAGGCACACAGCACACACGTCACTCTGCTTCAGAATAGATAGGGAGAGGATCTAGTCTGCTGCTGCTGCTTTTAGGGAGAGATTGTAAAATAGATGAGGTAGTCCTGATTCTGCAATCTGAGGGAAAAGATAGAGAGATAGTGTAGTGTAGGGCCAGGTTCCTGTGTTGGTTCTTTCAGGGAGAGAGAATATTATATAGGAGTCCAGATTCAGAGATTAAAATCAGCGATCTGCATAGATTTACCTGTTTGTGTTGCAGTGCAGTCTTTTTACACTGCCATGAGCCCAGTGTCAGAGAAAATCTAACTTTTAGGGGAAAAAAAAAAGGCACTTTATTGTTCTCTTTTCCAAAAGACCCATAGGGCAAAAAAAAAGCATTTTATTTTTCTCGTGCAAAAAAAGACCCGTTTAGGGCAAAAAAAATAAAAATAAAAAAATTTGCACTTTAATGTACGCTTGCAAAAAGAGCCATTCAGGGGCACAAAAAAAAGTTTGCAGTGTGTTCTACATATTTTGAGGTGTGTGAAATAAACAATTTCTATATAGTTTTCTCCTACTGTGCTATACTAAAAAAACAACATTTTTTTTGAATAGCATTTTCTGCAGTTCTGTAGCTGTGCGATTCAGCGGTTACGTACTGTGGGTGTGTTCTGCTCTTCCAAAAACACCCATTTAGGGCAAGATCCTAAATTTGGAAAATATGAGGAGAAGGTCAAATGGACGTGGTGGCCCCGGTCGTGGTGCTGCTGGTGGAGCTCCTGTTGCAGGGAGAGGACGTGGTGGATCTGTGCCAGCTACACGCACAAGTGAAACACCTTCCTCAGGTGCGAGTAGGCGACCGAGCCTGCGGCGGTATTTTGTCGCGCCTAATGAGGCTGTACGAATGTTTAGGCCAGGACAAGTACAGACGATAGTAGATTGGGTTGCTGACAGTGCCTCGGGTTCCTTCACATTGTCTCCCACCCACTCTTCTGATGAAAGAACAGAGTTGGCACCTGAAGCCCATGTCCATCAGTCTTTCACCTCACCCCCTTGCAAATCAGCCAAGCAGTCTGAGCCCCAAATCATGCAGCAGTCTCTTCTGCTTTTCGATGACTCTGTTAGCAGGGTTTCCCAGGGCCATCCACCTAGCCCTGCCCCAGAAGTGGAAGAGATTGAGTGCACCGATGCCCAACCACTTATGTTTCATGATGAGTACATGGGAGGACCATCGCAGCACGTCTCGGATGATGACGAAACACAGGTGCCAACTGCTGCTGCTTTCGCAATTGTGCAGACAGACAAGGAGGGCAGGGGTGAAGACTGGGTGGAAGATGATGTGGAGGACGATGAGGTCCTCGACCCCACATGGAATGAACGTTATGCAGGTGACCAGTGTAGTTTGGAGGAAGAGGCGGTGGTCGCACAGAGCCACCAGCACAGCAGAAGAGGGAGCAGGGTGCAAAAGCGGAGCGTCCGTCCCCTAGACAGTATGTCTGCTACTGCCCAACGCAGCAAGGGACCGAGCACACCAAAGCCAGGTCCAAGGAGTTCCCTAGCGTGGCAGTTCTTCAAACAATGTGTTGATGACAAGACACGAGTGGTTTGCACGCTGTGCAATCAGAGCCTGAAGCGAGGCATAAACGTTCTCAACCTGAGCACAAGCTGCATGACCAGGCATCTAAGTGCAAAGCACGAGCTGCAGTGGAGTAGACACCTCAAAAACCAAGAAAGGTCTCTGGCTCCTCCTGCTTCCTCTTCTGCTGCAGTCTCGGCCTCTTCATCCACCTCTGTAGTGACAGTGGCACCTGTCACCCCGCAAACAGAGGATCTGCCAGCAACACTACCACCTGGGTCACCGACCATCTCCACAATGTCCCATGGAAGCATTCAGCTCTCTATCTCCCAAACATTGGAGCGGAAGAGGAAGTACCCCCCTAGCCACCCGCGATCCCTGGCCCTGAATGCCAGCATTTCAAAACTCCTGGCCTTTGAAATGCTGTCATTCCGTCTGGTGGAGACGCAGAGTTTTAAAAGCCTGATGGCATTGGCTGTCCCACAGTACGACGTACCCAGCCGCCACTACTTTTCCAGGCGAGCCATCCCTTCCCTGCACAACCAGGTGGGGGACAAAATCAGGTGTGCACTGCGCAACGCCATCTGTGGCAAGGTCCACCTAACTACGGATGCGTGGACCAGTAAGCACGGTCAGGGACGTTATATCTCCCTAACAGCACACTGGGTAAATGCAGTGGCTGCTGGGCCTGAGGCAGATAGCAGTTTGGCGCATGTCCTTCCACCACCGAGGATTGCAGGGCGCTTCAGTTTGCCTCCTGTTGCTAACTCCTCCTTCTCCGCTTCCTCATCCTCTACCGCCTCCTCATCCGGTCAGCGTAACGCCTTCACCACCAACTTCAGCACAGCCAGGGGTAAACGACAGCAGGCAGTTTTAAAACTTTCCTGTTTGGGGGAAAATCCCCACACTGCGCAGGAGTTGTGGAGGGACATGGAACAACAGACCAATGAGTGGTTGCTGTCAGTGAGCCTCAAGCCTGGCCTGGTGGTGTGCGATAATGGGCGAAATCTCGTAGCAGCTCTGGGCCTAGCCGGTTTGACGCACATCCCTTGCCTGGCGCATGTGCTGAACTTGGTGGTCCAGAGGTTCCTTAAAAATTACCCCAATATGCCAGAGCTGCTGCAGAAAGTGCGGGCTGTGTGTGCGCACTTTCGGCGTTCTCACCCTGCTGCTGCTCGCCTGTCAGCGCTGCAGCGTAACTTCGGCCTTCCCGCTCACCGCCTCATATGTGACGTGCCCACAAGGTGGAACTCCACCTTGCACATGCTGGCCAGACTGTGCGAGCAGCAGCAGGCGATAGTGGAGTTTCAGCTGCAGCAATCACGCGTGAGTCGCTCTGCAGAACAGCACCACTTCACCACCAATAACTGGGCCTCCATGCGAGACCTGTGTGCCTTGTTGCACTGTTTCGAGTACTCCACCAACATGTCCAGTGCCAATGACGCCGTTCTTAGCGTTACTATCCCAGTTCTATGCCTCCTTGAAAAAACGCTTCGGGCGATGATGGAAGAGGATGTGGCACAGGAGGATGAGGAGGAGGAGGAGGAAGCGGGATCATTTCAAAGGCTTTCAGGGCAGTCTTTCACAAGTGGCTACGAGGGTGGGTTCCTGCACCAACAAACGTCAGGTACACAATTGTCCGGCAGAAAGGGCACAGTTCTGGAGGATGACGAGGTGGAGGAGGAGATGGAGGAGGAGGAGGAGGAGGAGGAGGAGGAGCCATGTTCACAGCAGGGTGGCACTCAGACCAGCTCGTGGCCATCACTGGTGCGTGGCTGGGGGGATACAGAGGACACAGACGATACACCTCCCACAGAGGACAGCTTTTCTTTGCCTCTGGGCAGCCTGGCACACATGAGCGATTACATGCTGCAGTGTTTCCGCAAAGACCGCCGAGTTGCCCACATTTTAACTGGTGCTGATTACTGGGTGGCCACCCTGCTGGATCCCCGTTACAAGGACAACGTACCGTCCTTAATTCCCTCACTGGAGCGGGATCGTAAGATGCGCGAGTACAAGCGCACGCTGGTAGACGCGCTGCTGGTGGCATTCCCACCTGACAGCGGGCGTACGGTGGAAGCACAAGGCGAAGGCAGAGGAGGAGGAAGAGGTCGCCAACGCAGCCCGGGCACCGGCAGCACCTCAGAAGGCAGGGTTAGCATGGCTGAAATGTGGAAAAGCTTTGTCAGCACGCCACAACAACCAGCACCACCAGCTGAGATGGAACGTCTTAGCAGGAGGCAGCATTTCACCAACATGGTTGAGCAGTATGTGTCCACAGGCCTACACGTACTGGATGACGGGTCTGCCCCCTTTAACTTCTGGGTCTCCAAATTGGGCACATGGCCTGAGCTTGCCCTTTATGCCTTGGAGGTGCTGGCCTGCCCTGCAGCCAGTGTATTATCTGAACGTGTATTTAGCACGGCAGGGGGCGTTATCACAGACAAGCGCAGCCGCCTGTCCAGAGCCAATGTGGACAAGCTCACGTTCATTAAAATGAACCAGGCATGGATCCCACAGGATTTGTCCGTACCTTGTGCAGAATAGACATGTATACCGGTGTTGTGACAAAAACTGTCCGGCCATCGGATTGTGTCCGGCCCATACTGCGAAGGCGCAGCGCTTGCGCAGTACAGAGGACAAGGAGATTCACAAAATCTCCGAAGATGAACGGCACCTGCGCTGTGAGTGCAGGTTCAAGCCCCACCATCCAAGTGGACATACGGTAGCACATAGTAACAGGGCCCCTCACAGGCTCGCTTCGATCGCCACGCTTCGGGCACGGCCTCACTTGGCTCGGCTTGAACCACGGATGGTGTGGCCTTCACCTGAACTCACCACGCAGGCGCCGTTCGTCTTGGGAGATTTTCGAAATCCCCTTGTCCTACATACTGAGCAAGCGCAGTACAGGGTGGACACTATTTGACGGGGGACAGAATTCGACACATCACCGGCCTTACCCAGCCATTGTTGTATTTTTGAACCAGTGTTGGCTACCTCGTCCTCCTCCACCGCCGCTTCCACCTACACAGCCACATCCACCGCCACCTCAACCTCCTACTCCATATGGACCTCGTCCTCCTAGGTCAAGATTATTATTTTTTATTTTTATTTTTTTTATGTTATTTTAAGTTATTTCCCTATCCACATTTGTTTGCAGAGCACTTGCCATGCTCTTAACAACATTTTGCTGCCATTTGCAGCCCTCTAGCCCTTTCCATTACCTTTTTAGTGCCTTTTTAGTCCTTACAAGTCCGGGTCCCCATTGACTTCAATGGGGTTTGGGTTCGGGTCCGGGTTCGGGTTAAAGTTCGGTCCCGAACCCGAACTTTTTTCCGAAGTTCGGCCGAACCCGTCGAACCCGAACATCCAGGTGTCCGCTCAACTCTACTCCCAAACCATAAATGCTAGGCTCTGTCAAAACAGTCTTACCATGGGTGCTGAACCGTATGGGACCAGAGAGCGGATCAAATATCCAGGTGTGTCAAAAGGGGTTGGTAACCCCACCAGTGACACAGAGATAAGGAGGTATGGGTAATCTGCAATTGTTGAAAAAACTATATTAAAATAAAATCTCTAAAAGCCAAGCCATAATGGGCGGCTAGATAAGTGTATTAAGTAAGGAATACATTCTGAATGCAGATATCACCAACCTCCTGGGAGGACACATCCAAAGGGCATCTCACAAGTAATTGGCATGGCAGTAGAAATATATAAAGAGGAAAAATCGGGTCAATGATGGACCCGTCATGATGTAGGAGGGTCTCTAAAAGGTATAAAGTAGTAAATGGTAAGGGTATAGATATGTAGTATAAATATCCATCGTATATTGATGGTATAGTAAATATACGCATGCACATGTGGGTTGCATGCGCATGCGTGTGAATGATCATACATAAAAGGGGCCATATGTATACCTTAAATTTACCTCGACATGTAGATACCAGGATGAATGTTTTGGAAGGTCTCTGTGGTATGTAGTGGTAACCTATGTGCAAAATCATATAACGAGTGCTTGATTAGAGACGCACTACTTGGTTGGTTAATTAAGAGTGACTAGTAGGTGAGAATCAGTGGTAAGACAAGGAAAAGACAGAAAAGGCAAAAGAAGGGGGACGGAGAGGGAAAGGGGAACAAGTGGAGGGGAAAAGGTAGATGTGCAAAATATATATGTGATAAAAAAGGTGAATGTAACGTGATATATTGAGGAAGAGGTTTTTTAATTACCATATTCAGGTGCTCGATTGCAGTTTGCAACCAGGGTGATTTATAAGGCAGAGAATCCTACAGTCAGTATAAGGCCCCTTTCACACTGGGGCGGTTTGCAGGCGCTATTTAGCTAAAAATAGCGCCTGCAAACCGAGCCTAAACAGCGGCTCCTTTCTCTCCCTGAGGGCTTTCACACTGGAGCGGTGCGCTAGCAGGACGGTAAAAAAAGTCCTGCTAGCCGCATCTTTGGAGCGGTGAGAGGAGCGGTGTGTTTACCGCTCCTCCACCGCTCCTTCCCATTGAAATGCATGGGATACCGCGGTAATACCGCCCGCAAACCGCGGCTGTAGCCGCGGTTTGCGGGTAGTATTAACCCTTTATTGGCCGCTAGCGGGGGTTAAAACCGCACCGCTAGCGGCCGAATAGCTCAACAATACCGACGTTATAGCGCCGCTAAAAATAGCGGCGCTATACCGCCACCGCCCCCACCGCCCCAGTGTGAAACCAGCCTAAGTCAGACTTCCCGAATAAAGAGAAGATCTGCAATAATAATGGTGTCATCAAGAGTGTGTTTATACCGCTTTGTTAGAAATATCCACAGAGGAGAGTTGGGATTACTCACTTGTCATGCTAGGGAGATGAATATGGATGTGTCCTCCAGACAGCACACAGCTGACTGTTGGCTGTTGTGCCTATTTTTATATGCAGGGAAGTCCCGCCCGCCCGCCGACGCTGGTGATTCGTCTGGCGTGATCAATCAAGTCACGTGGTGCGCTGTGTCCTGAACGGCGGATTCGTGAGTACGCTCCGCCGTATGGACATAGTAACCTGCAGTGGATAAAATGCAGGGACATTTCCCACGTGACGAGAATTGGAAGGTTCCACTGCATATAGCCGGACGTGATCCGCAAAGAAGCCCTCAGTGGTGTAGAGCCCAGGTTGATGCAAGGACCACCATCTTGGATAAGGGATATCCTTCCAAGAGGGAAGCTGCAGAGAACAGAGCCCAGATCATTTCCAGTATCCAGACAGTGAATCTGCAATCCACCTATGTCAGTCACTGCACTGGATCTGGAAGTGAGGTTTAGGAGAAAAGTTGCCTGGATGAGGTAATAATAATAGTATGATGATATGAATAGTATTAGACCATATAGAATGTTTTTTGTTTTTGATGAAAAACAAATATATGACATAATTTAATTAAACATATATTGTATTAAAAGTCAGCGCTGTGTGTATGTATTGTTTTTGGGGAATTCTGGAGTCTCTGGACACCAGGGTCGCCTACTTGCCTGTCCCCATCTGCAACAGCCATCTGAGTTTTCTGCGCTTTGCGATTTAACTTAGCGTCGGCACCAAGAGTTGTTCACAAGGTGCTCGCTCCGATCTGCGCTTTGCTGAGACAGCAAGACATTGATATCGTGGGCTACTTGGATGTTCATCTTCTGAGAGCTGTTTCTGGCTCAGAATTAGAGGAGGACATGTCTATAGCCAGTCCGAACCTCCGGGTCTTTGGTTGGGTACTGAACATACAGAAGTCGGTGTTGGTAATGACTCAGTGTCTGGAGTCCCTAGACATGATCCTGAATTCTTTGGAGGCGAAGGTCTTCCTTCCTTTGGGGCAGTTGCAGACGCTCCAGTCGGCGGTGAAATTGTTGGCATCCCGCATATGGTCGTCTCTTCTCTTTTTTCTGCACGAGTTCTGGGCCTAATGGTGGCCTCCTTCGAGGCAGTTCCGTCTGCCCTATTCCACACTCGAGTATTGCAGGAAGAGATCCTGTCCACTTGGAACAGATCTTCATTATCTCTAGATTCAGGTAAGTCACCTGGTCAAGGCTTCCATGAGCGGGCGGCTGCATTTCCCGGCTCTTCAGTCCGGGAGGTCGTCCCTTCCTTTCCATAGGACTGTGATCATGTCGGACGCCAGCCTCACGGTCTGGAAGAATCTCGCCCGCCGATCGATGTCCTCGAAATTCGAGCGATCAGACTGTGCCTCTCCAAGTGGTCGCAGAGACTTCAGGGACGTCTGATAAGGTTGGACGGCCCCACCATCAGTAGTCGCTCGCATCCTAACTTGGGCCAAAGGAGCGTGCCGGCTCTATCGGCTGCTTACATCCGGGCGTAGAGACCTGGCAGGCGAACTGTCTGAGTCGCCAGATGCTGAACCAAGGGGTATGGTCTTTTCGCCCGGAGGTGTTTTTCAATTACTTTGTCGGAATTTGGGCACACCGGTTGTGGTTCTCCTGGTTTTCTCGACTCAATCGCAGGTGTCAAGGTTTGTGGCCAGGTCCAGGGCTCCCTGGGCAGACGCGTTGGTGGCTCCATGGGGAATTTATGCCTTTCCCCTACTGTAATTGCTTTCTCGACTGCTCCACAGAGTGGAGGCCGCGGGGATTCTGGTGAATCTAATCGCCCCAGATTGGTCCTGGCACCCCTGGTGCGCCAACCTTGGAAGACTGAAAGGGTCCGTGGTCTGGCAGATTCAATGCTCCCCTTCATGTTGAGGGCCTGGGAACCTTCTTCTCGGACGATCCACCATTGCACTTGGTAGGCCTACAGCTCTACGTGTGCTGAGATGGCCGGGCACCCATGGACATAGCCGGTCTCTCGGATCCTGCTGTTCTTACAGTGCGGAGTGTATTTGAACCTTGCCTTGAGCACTATTAAGGGGGAAGATTTCAGCCTTGGCTGTCTTCTTCCAACGGCCTCGGGTGGTTCACTCACTGGTAAGTACGTGTGTGCAGGGGGTCCGACAGTGGTTCCCCCGATGGACCACCGCTCCCTCCGTGGACTTGACTCTAGTGCTCTCGGTACTTCAGGAACCTCCCTTTGAGAACATCAGGGAGATTCCACTCTTTCTCACTAAAGTTGCCTTTCTAGTTGTCACTACTTTGGTCTGAAGGGTTTCTGAATTGGCGGCCTTGTCTTGCAAGTCGCCTTACTTGGTCCTCCATATGGATAAGCGGTGCTTCGCCCGCAACCTTTATTTCTTCCTAAGGTGGTTTCGGCTTTTCACCTAAACAAGGACATTGTGCTCCATCCTTGTGTCCTCAGCCATCACATCCCAGGAGACTGCGCTACATACCTTGGATGTGGTACGTGCCCTATGGGTGTACCTGTCTGCTACTGCACCATTTCGGAGTTCTGAATCACTGTTCGTGCCGGTATCTGGTCCACAGGAGGGCCTGACGGTCTCATCGGCCACCATTTCTAGGTGGACCAGGCTGATCGTCTTCCAGGCCTATGCCCTTTAGGGGCGGGCGCCTCCCTTTCCTGTCATGGCGCATTCAACCAGGGCATTTGGTGCTCCTGGGTTTTCTGACATCTAGCATCTGTCTTCAAGGTGTGTGAGACGGCGACCTGGTCGTCTGTTCACACTTTCCCAACGTTTTACAAGGTTGATGTGAGTGCATCTTTGGATGCTTCCTTGGCCGCAAGTTTTTGCAGGTGGCTATTTGAGGTTGCAACTCCTCCGTGAGGAGCTCTGTTTGTTTGGGGTGAAGTTAAGTCTTCTTTTGATTGCTGTTCCCACCCCTTGTTTTTTCTGACACTGCTTGGGGACGTCCCACTTTGTCAAGATTTAAGGAGCTGTGTCCGTCCATGGACGATAAGAGAAAATAGGATTTTTTGTACTCACCGTAAAATCCTTTTCTCTGTCATCCATGGACAGACACAGCCCCACCCCTCCTTTTTTAGTTTGTACTGCTTTACTACAAACTGAGGCTGCAGGTAGGAGGGTTATGTACAGAGGGACCGCCCCCTGGGGGGGGGCTGTTCAACTCTGTTAAAGTTACATGTTTTGAGATAACTAACATGTTCTGCCTAGTCCTCGCCTATGAACAGGAACATAACCCACTTTGTCAAGATTTAAGGAGCTGTGTCCGTCCATGGACGATAAGAGAAAAGGATTTTACGATGAGTACAAAAAATCCTATTTTTAAGGAGCACAATACGATGATACTTGAACAAAAAAGAGCTGCCAGAAGGAAGCTTTTACTGCGCCAATGCCACAAAAAGCCCAAACGAGGCGTGTCAAGGTGTTGTTGGGCATATTGTAACCGGGATTTTTTGTGGAACTTGTACAGTAAAGGCTTCTTTCTGGACACTTGACCAGGCAGCTCTTATTTGTTCCAGTATCATCGTATTGTGCTCCTTAAAAACAACCACACCGACTTTTTCCAGAGCAGCCTGTATTTCTCCTGAGGTTACCTGTGAGGGGGGTTTTCTTTGTACCCCGAACAGTTCCTGTGGCAGTTGTGGCTTAAATCTTTCTTGATCTACCTGACCTTGGCATGGTATCAAAAGATCCCCAAATTTTCCACTTCTTATTAAATGATTGAACAGTACCGACTGGCATATTCAAGGCTTTGGATATCTTTTTATATCCTTTTCCATCTTTGTAAAATTTCATTACCTTGTTACGCAGGTCTTTTGTCTGTTCTATTCTTCCTCCTCATGGCCCAGTATCTAGCCTGCTTAGTGCATCTATGTGAGAGATAACAAACTCATTGACTATATATACACAGACACTAATTGAGATTTAGAAAGCCACAAAGGTGGGAAATTAACCTTTAATTGCCATTTTATCCTGTGTGTGCCCCTTCTGTGTCTGTACCAAGGCCAAACATTCCGGGGTATGTAAACTTTTTATCAAGGTCATTTGGGGGATTTCTGTTATCATTATGATTTAAAAAGGATCCAAAAAAATGATAAATATGTTCATGTGATCGCTATCCTTGAATAAAAGACAGTTTTTGGCATGATTAGTCACAGGGCCGGTACAAGGCAGGGGCGGAAGGGGAAAGTGCCCTGGGCGGTACCATTTGCTATAGGAGGGGGGGGGCGCAGCCTGCAGGTGAAGTTCTGCTACGGCCGCCAGTGTGCACAAGTACACCTGTGTCATAGGCAGCGCAGCGGCACTGTAAAAATTTTGTGTGCCGAGTGCGCTCCTGCATCCGTCACCTCCCTTCCCTGTCGGCTTCACTGTTTACTCCCCCTACGGAGGAGTCTCGTAGTCCCTGCCAGTGGCGTGACCTCACTCACGGCCGGAGGCGAGGTGGGAGGACTCAGAGGAGCGCAGGGAGCTGTGTCGGCGCTGTGACCTAGAGGAGCCGAGGAGCCGAGGAGCCTGGCTCTAGTTGGAAGCTAGAAAATGTGGAAACTGGGAGAATCGGGACTGGAGGCAGAGCACACTGCAGGAAGGTGAGCTGAGCTGTTCTGGGGGAAGTCTGGGGAGATAAGCTGCAAAGTTTCTGCTAGAAGGGTTTGTTTTGCAGTGAAGGGTCCTACTCCTAGGTGACAAGGAGGGGGGGGGGGGGTTGGAGATTAGAGCCAGCAGTAACCCCCCAGAGCTAACAGACATTTCCCAAACTGACATGCAGCTCTCTCTATATAAACAACCCCCAATTGCTCTGTCCAGCTAATGTGAACTTCATTTATGACCATCCTATTTAACTCTGTGTTATCCAAAATCAGTACAATCCAAAACTCACCACCTATCTAAACCACTCTATAAATGAAATAATAGTCCATAGCCACTTTCCGCTGGCTGTATGCTTATATAAATGCAAAATTTCTGTACTGAGAATGTGCGCCCTTTACGCTTCCAGCATGATTACCAGCGAGAGCCAGAATAGTCCCAATTAGGGTTGCAACCTGTCCGGTTTTGACCCGGACAGTCCAGGTTTTGACACATGTGCCCAGATTTCAACCCGCCTGAAACCCGGACACATATAGCAACAGTTCAACTGTCCTGTGGCCCCGGCCGCAACATCTAGAGCGGCGCATCGATTCCCAAGCCCGCCGCCATCAATATACACTTTTACATACACTGCCTGTGAGAGAGCCTGGCAGTGGGTAGCGGGCGTGCTGTGACTGGCTGAATAAATCATGTGCGTGCCACGCTCCGGTCTGTGATTGGCCCGGTGGAGCTGGTAAATGGTCACATGTGGAGGCGGGGCTGGGCTGTGGGTAATTGCAGCCGCTCGGAGTCCCGCCTCCCTGCCTGGTGCGCGGTTTCTCCTGACTGAGGTGAGGTCTCTCTGCCATCCGCTCTTCCACCCGCCCGTCTGTCAGCCTGCCCCTCTCTATAAGCCAACCCCCTCTGTCAGCCTGCCCTTCTCTGTAAGCCACCCCCCCTGTCAGCCCCCCTCTCTGTCAGCAACTCCCCTTCTATCAGCAGCCCCCCTGTCAGCCCCCCTCTCTGTCAGCAACTCCCCCCTCTCTGTCAGCAACCCCCCTTCTATCAGCAGCCCCCCTGTCAGCAACCTCCTGTCAGCCCCCCTCTGTCAGCAACCCCCCCTGTCAGCCCCCCTCTCTGTCAGCAACTCCTCCCTTTCTGTCAGCCCCCCTCTCTGTCAGCAACCCCCCCTGTCAGCATCCCTCTATATTAGCAACCCCCTGTCAGCCCCCCTCTCTATCAGCAACTCCCCCCTGTCAGCCCCCTCTCTATCAGAAACCCCCCCTGTCAGCCCCCCTCTCTATCAGCAAGCCCCTTCTATCTCCAACCCCCCCTGTCAGCCCCCCTTTCTGTCAGCAACCCCCCTGTCAGCCCCCCTCTGTCAGCAACCCCCCTTGTCAGCATCCCTCTATATTAGCAACCCCCTGTCAGCCCCCCTCTCTATCAGCAACTCCCCCCTGTCAGCCCCCCTCTCTATCAGCAACCCCCCCTGTCAGCCCCCCTATCTATCAGCAAGCCCCTTCTATCTCCAACCCCCCCTGTCAGCCCCCCTTTCTGTCAGCAACCCCCCTGTCAGCCCCCCTCTGTCAGCAACCCCCCTTCTATCAGCAGCCCCCCCTGTCAGCAACCCCCCTGTCAGCCCCCCTCTCTGTCAGAAACTCCCCCCTCTGTGAGCAACCCCCCTTCTGTCAGCCCCCCCTGTCAGCAACCCCCCCTGTCAGCAACCCCCCTCCTCTGTCAGCCCACACCTCTCTGTAAGCCACCCCCTCCTCTGTCAGCTACCCACCTCCCCTCTGTCAGCTACCCCCCCAAACAGCATGCAAACCCCCCTTTCTTCCCCCGCTCCAGCATGGCTAATGTCCTGCAGCCAGGCCACGCTGCACTGTTTGTCTGTGCGCTCTCTCACCCCAACCCAGCCGCCAGCGCCAATGCCACCAGAGACAGTGAATGGAGGGCCACTGGACTGGTGTCCTAGCAACCATGAATGCTTTTGCAGGAGAAAGCATGATATTACAGACTCCGCCCCTAACAGGTTCACACACACACATCTTTACAGCGGCTCCTGGAAGGTAAGGATTTTTTTGTCTCGCTGTAATGGAGGTTTCTATTGGAGAGGCACAAAATTTGTGTCTCCCCAATAAATGATATTTAATCGGTTATTTTCTTCTCTATTTGTGGGTGCCTGTGGATTGCTCTTGAAATTTTTGGGCTTTTTTTGTAATTAAAAGGTGCTTGAAAGGGTTGTAGATTGTACAGTGCCACTTTGTGAACAGTTTGTATGGGGTTGGGTTCAGTAGAGCTGATTTAGGTTTTTGGATGGAGGTACGCTGTTCTACTGACGCCGTCCACTGCCCTACTGACGCCGTCCACTGCTCTACTGACGCCGTCCACTGCCCTACTGACACCGTCCACTGTTCTACTGACGCCGTCCACTGCCCTACTGACGCCGTCCTCTGCCCTACTGACACCGTCCACTGTTCTACTGACGCCGTCCACTGCTCTACTGACGCCGTCCACTGCTCTACTGACGCCGTCCACTGCCCTACTGACGCCGTCCTCTGCCCTACTGACGCCGTCCTCTGCCCTACTGATGCCGTCCTCTGCCCTACTGACGCTGTCCTCTGCCCTACTGACGCCGTCCTCTGCCCTACTGACGCCGTCCACTGCCCTACTGACGCCGTCCCCTGCCCTACTGATGCCGTCCACTGCCCTACTGATGCCGTCCACTGCTCTACTGACGCCGTCCACTGCCCTACTGACACCGTCCACTGTTCTACTGACGCCGTCCACTGCCCTACTGACGCCGTCCTCTGCCCTACTGACACCGTCCACTGTTCTACTGATGCCGTCCACTGCTCTACTGACGCCGTCCACTGCTCTACTGACGCCGTCCACTGCCCTACTGACGCCGTCCTCTGCCCTACTGACGCCGTCCTCTGCCCTACTGATGCCGTCCTCTGCCCTACTGACGCCGTCCTCTGCCCTACTGACGCCGTCCACTGCCCTACTGACGCCGTCCCCTGCCCTACTGACGCCGTCCTCTGCCCTACTGACGCCATCCTCTGCCCTACTGACGCCGTCCCCTGCCCTACTGACGCCGTCCTCTGCCCTACTGACGCCGTCCTCTGCATTTTATGGGTACACGAATGCTTTTGTTTTATTTAACTAAGCCCCTTTAAGTCCCCCCATTTTTAATGCAATTTGGCCACAGCCACTGTTCACCATAGCACACCTCATTACTACTCTCTTTGGGTAACCCAAAAGGTGTCCCAGGTATTTTAGAATCCTATAGCGTGTACTACAAAAAAATTGCCGTGCGCCGCAAAAGTGTTCGGGTTTGGCTTGATGAAAAGGTGGCAACCCTAGTCCCAATGTATTCCCTACCTTCCCATCACCCCTCCCTATTCACCCCTCAGACACTGCCACTTAGACCACTTTCACACTGAGGCATTTTACAGGTGTTTTTGCGCTAAAACTAGAGCCTGAAAAGCGCCTGTAAACTGCCTCTTCTGCAGCCCCAGTGTGAAAGTCGGAGTGCTCTCACACTAGGGCAGTACGTTTGCAGTACAGGAAAAAAGTCCTGCAAGCAGCATCTTTGGGGTGGTTTAGGAGCGGTGAATACACATCTCCCAAAATGCCCCTGCCAGTGAAATCAATAGCCAGCATTGCCTAAGCACCTGCAAAGCGCTTCAGGAGCGGCGCTTTGCGTGCGCTTTTTTAACCCTTTTCCAGACGCTAGTGGGGGTTAAAAGCGCCCCGCTAGTGGCCAAAAAGCGCAGCTAAAACTAGCGGCCAGCACCTCAGTGTGATAGTGGCCTAAAAGAAATATCTCCCCAACTAAAAGAGACATCCCCCCCACAACTGCTTTCATACCATCTGCACTTCCCTTCTGCATGCAGTCATCCCCTCCGCAAATGACATTGATTGTTTTTTAAAAAACGGGGGGGGCGCAGTTTGCCATCTTCGCCCTGGGCACCAAATGGCCTTGTCCCAGCACTGATTAGTCATATTTTCAATATAAATGCCGAAATTTTACAATTTCTGACAGGTTATGCAAACTTTTGAGCGCAACTGTATATACAGTCTAGTGTGTGTATGTATGTATATATTGTGACAGCAGGAAGGTAAAGTCACCTGGTTGCATCCAGGGGGGTAGATATATTTCGCCCAGATTCAGGCTTTACGCTGACTTATACAGCTAGGTGGAGAGTTGTATAAGCCCAGCTGAGACTAGTGGGCTCATTGATGACTCATACCTCTAGGGAGAGGGCTGGGCGTCGTGCAGACAGGGAGTTGATGAGGCCAGCTGAAGCTTGTCAGCTCATTTAGGCCTCTATAAAAAACTCCCAGATTCATTAGATGTTAGCTCATGCCTGGAAGCAGACCTGTGTGGACTGTCTAGGGAGAGTGAACCCCTGTGCGGTGAGAGAAAGCCTGTGTGGCTATATTTTGCTTGGACATTTAAAACCAGGGACTAGGACAGCACTAGGCTGATCCCAGTCGTTAGTTAGGAAACCTGTAAGTTTAGTCAGAGGTCAAGTTGACCAGGATTTATTTTGTTTATGTTTTTTTTGCCTTGCTGTGTTTTTGTCACTGTAAATAGAAAATAAACCGCACCTTTTTGATTTTGAAAACCACAACCTCCGTCTGCTGGGCCTGTTTTGGGTGGGGAGCCCATCCCGGGGGTCACACATACCCGCTGCCGAGCTAGCCCCCTCACAGTTGGTGGAGAATGCGGGCAGTTTTTTTTTAAGCCAGCATGGAGGAGATACTGAAACAGCTGGCTCTAGCAAATGCCAATCAACAGCAGACAAATGCAGGTTTGCAAAGGAGCCTTGCAGCCCAGCAGCAAGCTCATCAACAGAGCCTTGCAACTTTACAACAGAGTCTGGAGGCTCAGCAACAAGCCCAACAGCAATCTGAGGCCCGCTTCATAGACCTGTTGCAGAAGCAAGAGCAGAGACTACAACAACAGATGGAAGCAGTAATGCAGCAACGTCCGCAGACCAGTGAGGAAAGCCGTCCCACTAATACCGCGTCCTTTGGGGTGAGTCGTTTATTGACAAAAATGACTGGAGAGGATGATCCAGAGGTATTTTTGACCACATTTGAAAGGACCGCTGAAAGAGAAAAGTGGCCTGAGGAGCAGTGGGCTGGACTAGTGGCTCCTCTGTTAACTGGTGAATCGCAGAAAGCTTACTATGACCTAGAGCCTAACCAAGCAAAAGACTATGTGATGCTAAAAGCTGAAATATTGGCAAGGCTGGGTGTCACCCTGGCTGTCCGGGCTCAGCGTGTGCATAACTGGACTTTCCAGCTTGGAAAACCCCCCAGGTCTCAAATGTATGATCTCATTCACCTGAGCAGAAAGTGGCTACAGCCAGAGACTTTGTCCGCACCAAAGATTGTGGAACGTGTTGTAATGGATCGGTTTTTGAGAGCTCTTCCTACTGCCATCCAAAAGTGGGTAAGCCATGGAGACCCAGAGACGGCCGATGGTCTTGTGGATCGTGTGGAGAAATACTTGGCTACAGAGAACCTGACGGCCTCTTCCAGAGACACTCGGACTTTCCACCCTAAGACCAGACCATCCCCAGGGGCGGATAAGAGGATTCCAAGGGGTGAGGGTGGAGAGAGTGAGAGGGTGGGAGCTCTACCCCAAGTTTGGCGAGAACAGCCTGGGAAATCAGCGGCTCAAGAGGCCGCAAGAAGGATCGTTTGCTACCGCTGCCGGCAAGCGGGACATATTGCAGCAAATTGCCCGGTTGTGGAGGAACCCATGCAGTGTGACTTTCTGACGGGCAGACGTCAGTCGCTGTGTGCGACAGTCGCATGCACTGCCATTCGGGGAACTGAGAAACATTTATGCAAAATGTGTATTAATGGTAGAAATGTTGTGGTATTGCTGGATTCAGGTAGCCTTGTGACCCTGATAAAGGCTGAGTTAGTTAAAACAGAGGTCTCTGGGAATAGCAAGGTAGCCGTTATTTGTGTGCATGGGGACACCCGAGAGTATCCAGTGACTACGGTGTGTTTCGAGACCCCCAAAGGTACCCTCTCTCATCCAGTGGGCTTAGTATCTCAGTTACCGCATGACGCCATTGTGGGAAGGGATTTTCCGAAGTTCTGGGAACTGTGGGATGATCCTGAGCCCCCCACTGGTGCCCCTATGTACCAGGAATGTGATAGCCAGAACTCCCCTGAGAGTGGTGAGGACTCTCCGGAATTTCCCTTGTCAGTATTGGCAGGGGAGACTCAAGAAACTGGAGAGGAGCCCACCTCCTCAGACGAAAACCTACCGTCTGTGGAGTTTTCTGATCTTGAGGTTCACAGGGAAAACTTTGCCACAGAACAGTTGAAAGACCCCGCCCTAATAAAGGCACGGGAAAACGTAGTGAAAATAGATGGCGAGTTAGTGAACCCAGATAATACTGGCACTTACCCATACTTCAGCGTAGAGAAGGACCTACTGTATCGGGTGGCAAAAAGGGCAGAAGAAACCGTTGAGCAGCTTGTGGTGCCCAAACCTTACAGGAAGTTGGTGTTGGAGTTGGCCCATGGGCACATTCTTGGAGGTCATCTGGGGACAGAGAAAACCCGAGAGAGGGTATTACAGAGATTCTATTGGCCTGGGGTGATGAAGGACATAGAAAATTATTGTTCCTCCTGCCCTGTGTGTCAGAGGTCGGCCCCGATGCCACATTTCCGTAGCCCGCTGGTCCCTCTACCCATCATTGAGGTCCCGTTTGAGAGAATCGCAATGGATTTGGTAGGTCCTATAATCAAGTCCGCTAGGGGGCACCAGTACATATTGGTTATAATGGACTATGCCACCCGTTATCCAGAAGCGATCCCTCTCAGAAATACCTCGGCCAAAACCATAGCCAAAGAGCTATCTCTTGTTTTTAGCCGGGTGGGTATTTGTAAAGAACTGCTTACGGACCAAGGTACACCCTTTATGTCCCGGGTTATGAAAGAGCTGTGTAAATTGTTCAAAGTGACGCAATTGCGTACATCTGTGTATCACCCCCAAACCGATGGGCTGGTTGAAAGATTCAACAAAACCCTAAAACAAATGTTGAAGAAAGTGGTGGATAGAGATGGAAGGGATTGGGACTGTCTACTTCCTTATTTGATGTTTGCTATTAGGGAGGTGCCCCAATCCTCTACGGGATTCTCCCCCTTTGAGTTACTGTATGGGAGACACCCAAGAGGGCTGTTGGATATTGCCAAGGAAACTTGGGAAAGTGAGAGTTCTCCCCACAGGAGTGTGATTGAGCATGTCGCCCTGATGCAAGATCGAATTGCACAGGTAATGCCCATCGTGAAGGAACATTTGGCCCAAGCGCAGTTGGCACAGCAGAGAGTGTACAACCGTGGAGCCAAGACCCGTACCTTTTCCCCGGGGGATAGGATATTGGTACTTGTCCCTACGGTTGAAAGTAAATTCCTTGCCAAATGGCAAGGCCCCTACGAGATAATGGAAAAAGTGAGCGAAGTGAATTACAAGGTCAGACAACCAGGAAGGCGAAAGCCCGAACAGATCTATCACGTTAATCTGTTGAAAGCCTGGAGGGATAGAGAGTCCCTAGTCGCAGACACTTGGTCACCAGCTCAAACTGGTTGCGTGATTCCTGAGGTTGGAATCGCAGCCACCTTGTCACAACCCCAACAACAGGAGGTTAAGGAGTTTGTACTTCGCAACAAGGAGGTATTCTCTGAGCTGCCGGGACAAACATCTGGGGTAGAGCATGACATCATTACCCCGCCCGGTGAAAGGGTGAAGTTAAAACCCTATCGGATCCCAGAGGCCCGACGGGAGGCAATACGGGAGGAAGTACAGAGAATGCTGAACTTAGGGGTGATAGAGGAGTCCCAAAGTGATTGGTCTAGTCCCATTGTGTTGGTGCCTAAACCGGATGGGAGCTGGCGATTTTGTAACGATTTTCGTCAGTTGAACAAAGTTACAAAATTTGACACCTACCCCATGCCACGTATAGATGAGTTGATCGACCGGCTGGGAACAGCCCGATACATGACGACTCTTGACCTCACAAAAGGGTATTGGCAAATCCCCCTGGCCAAGTCGGCCAAAGAGAAAACCGCATTTGTAACCCCAGACGGGGCGTTCCAATATAAAAGAATGCCGTTCGGGTTACAGAATGCGCCGGCCACATTCCAGCGGAAAATGGACCAGATGCTGAGGCCCCATCGGAAGTATGCTGCGGCTTACCTGGATGACATAATTGTCCATAGCACAGATTGGGCCTCACATCTGCCAAAAGTGCAAGCAGTCCTGGACTCTGTTCGGGAAGCAGGGTTTACGGCTAACCCCAAGAAGTGTACCATTGGGCAGGAGGAGGCCAAATATCTTGGGTACACCATTGGGAGGGGAGTAATAAAACCCCAACTCAACAAAGTCGAGGCCATCCAGAGTTGGCCACGTCCCAACAGCAAGAAGCAGGTACGAGCCTTTCTGGGAATCGCTGGGTATTATCGGCGATTCATTCCCCACTTTGCTTCTAAGGCTGTGCCCCTAACCAACCTGACGAAGGGGAAAGGGTCGGTCATGATTAAATGGACCCCCGAGGCTGAGGCAGCATTCCAATTCTTGAAACAAGCCTTATGTAGCCAGCCAGTGTTGTACTCACCCGACTTCTCTAGAGACTTTGTCGTACAAAGTGATGCGTCAGATGTGGGGTTAGGAGCAGTATTGTCCCAGGTCTGGAACGGGGAAGAGCACCCAGTCATTTACCTCAGCAGGAAGTTGAAGTCCCATGAGGTAAATTACGCCACCGTTGAAAAGGAGTGTTTAGCGGTGAAGTGGGCTCTAGATTCCCTTCGGTACTACCTGCTAGGTAGGCACTTTGACATGGTTACGGATCACGCTCCGTTAAAGTGGATGGCTCAAAACAAGGAAACAAATAGAAGAGTGAATAGGTGGTTCCTGGCCCTCCAGGAATTCAACTTCACAGTAAAGCATCGCCCTGGCGTTCAAATGGGGAATGTGGATGCTTTGTCTCGAGTACATGAATGCCTGATTGCTGGTGTTCCAACCCCGAGGTTAAAACAAGAGGGGGGGGTATGTGACAGCAGGAAGGTAAAGTCACCTGGTTGCATCCAGGGGGGTAGATATATTTCGCCCAGATTCAGGCTTTACGCTGACTTATACAGCTAGGTGGAGAGTTGTATAAGCCCAGCTGAGACTAGTGGGCTCATTGATGACTCATACCTCTAGGGAGAGGGCTGGGCGTCGTGCAGACAGGGAGTTGATGAGGCCAGCTGAAGCTTGTCAGCTCATTTAGGCCTCTATAAAAAACTCCCAGATTCATTAGATGTTAGCTCATGCCTGGAAGCAGACCTGTGTGGACTGTCTAGGGAGAGTGAACCCCTGTGCGGTGAGAGAAAGCCTGTGTGGCTATATTTTGCTTGGACATTTAAAACCAGGGACTAGGACAGCACTAGGCTGATCCCAGTCGTTAGTTAGGAAACCTGTAAGTTTAGTCAGAGGTCAAGTTGACCAGGATTTATTTTGTTTATGTTTTTTTTGCCTTGCTGTGTTTTTGTCACTGTAAATAGAAAATAAACCGCACCTTTTTGATTTTGAAAACCACAACCTCCGTCTGCTGGGCCTGTTTTGGGTGGGGAGCCCATCCCGGGGGTCACACATACCCGCTGCCGAGCTAGCCCCCTCACAATATATATATATATATATACACACACACACACTCTCTGCATTCAATGTAGACTATATATACAGTCCATTCCGTGGTATACAGTATATAATCCACTTAAGGCGGTGTATTCATATATATATATATATATATATATAGGTGTAGCACCCTGGTGTTTAGTCAGGGTTGCTCCTAAATTTACCTGCCAGGTGTAGCTGCCTTGGCTAATTGTTGAGGATGATTTCACTTTCAGGCCGGGTTCACACTGGGGCGACAAACGCTCAGACATTGGGAGCTCATGTCGCATGACGTGTGAAAATCAATGTTTCCCTATGGGAGACGTCTTATCTGGTCCGACACATGTCGGTCCGACTTTGAGAATGCTCCCTGTACTACTTTGATCCGACTTCATCCCATTGAATATCATTGAAGTCGGATCAAAGTAGGATCCTTGTCCTAACCATCTGAATTTTGACATCCGACATGTGATTACAGCATCAGTAAAAGGAATTTATCTCACACTGGGATTGTTTTGATTGGTCAGAGGACAAGTCAGACTATCACAAAGTCGGATCAAAGTAGCATCCTGTTCATGAAAGTCGGATGGATGTCGGACCAATGTAGGATCAATGTAGGACTGATGTCGCAGAGCAAAGTAGGATGAAAGTTGTATGACTGTCGTGTCATACCAGTGTGAATCTAGCCTTAGGCCGGGTTCACACTAGTGCGACACGACAGCCGCCCTACTTTGGATCCGACTTTGCCCTGCGACTTGAAGCCGACATACGTCTGACTTTCAATGAACGGGGATCCGACTTGGATCTCCGCCAATACCAGGCACTGTGTTTGGTATGAATCTTGAGGGGGAACTCCACGCCAAATTTTAAATAAAAAACCGGAATGGGTTCCCCCTCCAGGAGCATACCAGGCCCTTCAGTCTGGTATGGATTTTAAGGGGAACTCCCTAAGCCCAAAAAACGGCATGGGGGTCCCCCCAAAATCCAAACCAGACCCTTATCTGAGCACGCAACCTGGCAGGCCGCAGGAAAAGAGGGGGGGAGGAGAGAGCGGCCCCCCCTCCCTCCTGAACCATGCTTATATAAGTCGTTGTGGACCACGCAGCCAGCATTACAGCGGGAGGAAGCGACGAGTGAACATCGAGGAGGAGAAGAGGGAAGAAGGTGATGGAGAAGACCGGGCCCCCGCTAGCAAAAGAGCTGGAAGAAGATAGCGGAGGCCCGGCAGAAGGAAGAAAGAACCGGAGAGCGAGAGAAGAACTGGAGAGCGCGGAGACGACACTGGAGACCCCCGAAGTCGGAAGAGACCCCCGAAGTTAAAAGAAGACCCCCGGAGTCGGAAGAAGACCCCCAGAGCTGTGTAATAAATTACTTTAAAAACCAGTGTAGTGTTTTTTTATCGACATTTTTTCCCCTCAGGTGAATGGGTAGGGGTACGATGTACCCCATACTCATTCACATAGGGTGGGGGGGCCGGGATCTGGGGGCCCCCTTATTAAAGGGGGCTCCTGGATTCCGATATGCTCCCCTCCCACAGACCCCAACAACCAACGGCCAGGGTTGTCGGGAAGAGGCCCTTGTCCCCATCAACATGGGGGCAGGGTGCTTTGGGGTGGGGGGCCGCAGGTCGCCCCCCTGCCCCAAAGCATCAAACCCCCCCCATGTTGAGGGCATGCGACCTGGTACGGCTCTCTCGTCCCCCCCTCTTTTCCTGCGACCTGCCAGGTTGCGTGCTCAGATAAGGGTCTGGTTTGGATTTTGAGGGGGACCCCCGCGCCGGTTTTTCGGCTTAGGGGTTCCCCTTAAAATCCATACCAGACCTAAGGGCCCGATATGCTCCTGGAGGGGAACCCATGCCGGTTTTTAATTTAAAATTAGATATGAGAAGGGCATTTCAAGGTCAGATTATGGGGTATCCCAGCCAATGGGGAGGGGTTTTCTTCAATCCCTTGGCCTGCTGGGAGAACCTATATATTGAGATGGAGTCAGGTGTTCTGTGCCACCTGGACGGCTGTCTGGGTGGACGTGTGTGGTACTGCCCGGGCTGCTAGGCTGTCTGAGGGCCTATCCAGAAGCAAGAGAGCAGCGCAGGGTTGGGATTGCGGCTTGCAGTCCAACCAGAAGTGACAGGTCTGCCGGCCAGAGAAG
The DNA here is from genome assembly GCA_029206835.1 of Rana muscosa. Taxonomy (NCBI): domain Eukaryota; kingdom Metazoa; phylum Chordata; class Amphibia; order Anura; family Ranidae; genus Rana; species Rana muscosa. The sequence continues at coordinate 80,675 of JARGYO010005619.1, read as the reverse complement.
CTGTCGTGGTCGGAAGTAGAGGGGAAGCTGTCGTGGTCGGAAGTAGAGGGGAAGCTGACGTGGTCGGAAGTAGAGGGGAAGCTGACGTGGTCGGAAGTAGAGGGGAAGCTGACGTGGTCGGGAGTAGAGGGGAAGCTGTCGTGGTCGGAAGTAGAGGGGAAGCTGACGTGGTCGGAAGTAGAGGGGAAGCTGACGTGGTCGGAAGTAGAGGGGAAGCTGTCGTGGTCGGAAGTAGAGGGGAAGCTGACGTGGTCGGAAGTAGAGGGGAAGCGGACGTGGTCGGAAGTAGAGGGGAAGCTGACGTGGTCGGAAGTAGAGGGGAAGCTGACGTGGTCGGAGGAAGAGGGGAAGCTGTCGTGGTCGGACGTAGAGGGGAAGCGGTCGTGGTCGGAGGAAGAGGGGAAGCTGTCGTGGTCTGACGTAGAGGGGAAGCGGTCGTGGTCGGAGGAAGAGGGGAAGCTGTCGTGGTCGGACGTAGAGGGAAAGCTGTCGTGGTCAGAGGTAGAGGGGAAGCTGTCATGGTTGGAGGTAGAGGGGAAGCTGTCGTGGTCGGAGGTAGAGGGGAAGCTGTCGTGGTCGGAGGAAGAGGGGAAGCTGTCGTGGTCTGACGTAGAGGGGAAGCGGTCGTGGTCGGAGGAAGAGGGGAAGCTGTCGTGGTCGGACGTAGAGGGAAAGCTGTCGTGGTCAGAGGTAGAGGGGAAGCTGTCATGGTTGGAGGTAGAGGGGAAGCTGTCGTTGTCGGAGGTAGAGGGGAAGCTGTCATGGTTGGAGGTAGAGGGAAAGCTGTCGTGGTCAGAGGTAGAGGGGAAGCTGTCGTGGTCAGAGGTAGAGGAGAAGCTGACGTGGTCAGAGGTAGAGGGGAAGCTGTCGTGGTCAGAGGTAGAGGGGAAGCTGTCGTGGTCAGAGGTAGAGGGGAAGCTGTCGTGGTCAGAGGTAGAGGGGAGGTTGTCGTGGTCAGAGGTAGAGGAGAAGCTGTCATGGTCGGAAGTAGAAGGGAAGCTGTTGTGGTCGGAGGAAGAGGGGAAGCTGTCGTGGTCGGAAGTAGAGGGGAAGTGGTCGTGGTCGGAGGTAGAGGGAAAGCTGTCGTGGTCGGAGGTAGAGGGGAAGCTGTCGTGGTCAGAGGTAGAGGGGCGGTTGCTGTGGTCAGAGGTAGAAGGGAAGCTGTCATGGTCGGAGGTAGAGGGGAAGCTGTCATGGTCAGAGGTAGAGGGGAGGCTGTCGTGGTCAAAAGTAGAGGGGAAGCTGTCGTGGTCGAAAGTAGAGGGGAAGCTGTCGTGGTCAGAGGTAGAGGGGAGGCTGTCATGGTCAGAGGTAGAGGGGAAGCTGTCATGGTCGGAAGTAGAGGGGAAGCTGTCGTGGTCAGAGTTAGAGGGGAAGCTGTCGTGGTCGGAGGTAGAGGGGAAGCTGTCGTGATCTGAGGTAGAGGGGAGGCTGTCGTGGTCAGAGGTAGAGGGGAAGCTGTCGTGGTCAGAGGTAGAGGGGAAGCTGTCATGGTCGGAAGTAGAGGGGAAGCTGTCGTGGTCAGAAGTAGAGGGGAAGCTGTCGAGGTCGGAGGTAAAGGGGAAGCTGTCGTGGTCGGAGGTAGAGGGGAAGCTGTCGTGGTCAGAGGTAGAGGGGAGGCTGTTGTGGTCAGAGGTAGAGGGGAAGCTGTCGTGGTCAGAAGTAGAGGGGAAGCTGTCGTGGTCGGAGGTAGAGGGGAAGCTGTCGTGGTCAGAGGTAGAGGGGAAGCTGTCGTGGTCGGAGGTAGAGGGGAGCTGTCATGGTCGGAGGTAGAGGGAAAGCTGTCTTGGTTGGATGTAGAGGGAAGCTGTCGTGGTCGGACGTAGAGGGGAAGCTGTCGTGGTCAGAGCTAGAGGGAAGGCTGTCGTGGTCAGAGGTAGAGGGGAAGCTGTCGTGGTCAGAGGTAGAGGGGAAGCTGTCATGGTCGGAAGTAGAGGGGAAGCTGTCGTGGTCGGAAGTAGAGGGAAAGCTGTCGTGGTCGGAAGTAGAGGGGAAGCTGTCGAGGTCGGAGGTAGAGGGGAAGCTGTCGTTGTCGGAGGTAGAGAGGAAGCTGTCGTGGTCAGAGGTAGAGGGGAGGCTGTCGTGGTCAGAGGTAGAGGGGAATCTGTCATGGTCGGAAGTAGAGGGGAAGCTGTCGTGGTCAGAGGTGGAGGGGAAGCTGTCGTGGTCAGAAGTAGAGGGGAGGCTGTCGTGGTCGGAGGTAGAGGGGAAGCTTTCGTGGTCGGAGGTAGAGGGGAAGCTGTCGTGATCAGAAGTAGAGGGGAAGCTGTCATGGTCGGAGGTAGAGGGGAAGCTGTCGTTGTCGGAGGTAGAGAGGAAGCTGTCGTGGTCAGAGGTAGAGGGGAGGCTGTCGTGGTCAGAGGTAGAGGGGAATCTGTCATGATCGGAAGTAGAGGGGAAGCTGTCGTGGTCAGAGGTGGAGGGGAAGCTGTCGTGGTCAGAAGTAGAGGGGAGGCTGTCGTGGTCGGAGGTAGAGGGGAAGCTGTCGTGGTCGGAGGTAGAGGGGAAGCTGTCGTGGTCAGAAGTAGAGGGGAAGCTGTCATGGTCGGAGGTAGAGGGGAAGCTGTCGTGGTCAGAGGTAGAGGGGAGGCTGTCGTGGTCAGAGGTAGAGGGGAAGCTGTCATGGTCAGAGGTAGAGGGGAAGCTGTCGTGGTCGGAGGTAGAGGGGAAGTTGTCATGGTCAGAAGTAGAGGGGAAGCTGTCGTGGTCAGAGGTAGAGGGGAAGCTGTCGTGTCGTGGTCAGAAGTAGAGGGGAAGCTGTCGAGGTCGGAGGTAGAGGGGAAGCTGTCGTGGTCGGAGGTAGAGGGGAAGCTGTTGTGGTCGGAAGTAGAGGGGAAGCTGTCGTGGTCAGAGCTAGAGGGGAATCTGTCGTGGTCAGAGGTAGAGGGGAAGCTGTCGTGGTCGGAGGTAGAGGGGAGCTGTCATGGTCGGAGGTAGAGGGGAAGCTGTCGTGGTCGGACGTAGAGGGGAAGCTGTCGTGGTCAGAGGTAGAGGGAAGGCTGTCGTGGTCAGAGGTAGAGGGGAAGCTGTCGTGATCAAACGTAGAGGGGAAGCTGTCATGGCCAGAGGTAGAGGGGAGCTGTCAAGGTCGGAGGTAGAGGGGAAGCTGTCGGTGTCGGACGTAGAGGGAAGCTGACGTGGTCGGACATAGAGGGGAAGCTGTCATGGTCAGAGGTAGAGGGAAGGCTGTCATGGTCAGAGGTAGAGGGGAAGCTGTCGTGGTCAGACGTAGAGGGGAAGCTGTCATGGTCAGAGGTAGAGGGGAGGCTGTCATGGTCAGAGGTAGAGGGGAAGCTGTCATGGTCGGAAGTAGAGGGAAAGCTGTCGTGGTCGGAGGTAGAGGGGAAGCTGTCACGGTCGGAGGTAGAGGGGAAGCTGTCGTGGTCAGAGGTAGAGGGGAGGCTGTCGTGGTCGGACGTAGAGGGAAAGCTGTCATGGTCAAAGGTAGAGGGGACGCTGTCGTGGTCAGAGGTAGAGGGGAAGCTGTCATGGTCGGAAGTAGAGGGAAAGCTGTCGTGGTCGGAGGTAGAGGGGAAGCTGTCGTGGTCAGAGGTAGAGGGGAAGCTGTCTTGGTCAGAGGTAGACGGGGAGCTGTCATGGTCGGAGGTAGAGGGGAATCTGTCATGGTCAGAGGTAGAGGGGAGGCTGTCGTGGTCAGAGGTAAAGGGGAGCTGTCATGGTCAGAGGTAGAGGGGAGGCTGTTGTGGTCAGAGGTAGAGGGGAAGCTGTCATGGTCGGAAGTAGAGGGAAAGCTGTCGTGGTCGGAAGTAGAGGGGAAGCTGTCGTGGTCAGATGTAGAGGGGAAGCTGTCGTGGTCAGAGGTAGAGGGGGAGCTGTCATGGTCGGAGGTAGAGGGGAAGCTGTCGTGGTCAGAGGTAGAGGGGAGGCTGTCGTGGTCAGACGTAGAGGGAAAGCTGTCATGGTCAAAGGTAGAGGGGACGCTGTCGTGGTCAGAGGTAGAGGGGAAGCTGTCATGGTCGGAAGTAGAGCGAAAGCTGTCTTGGTCGGAGGTAGAGGGGAAGCTGTCGTGGTCAGAGGTAGAGGGGAAGCTGTTGTGGTCAGAGGTAGACGGGGAGCTGTCACGGTCGGAGGTAGAGGGGAAGCTGTCGTGGTCGGACATAGAGGGAAGCTGACGTGGTCGGACGTAGAGGGGAAGCTGTCATGGTCAGAGGTAGAGGGAAGGCTGTCATGGTCAGAGGTAGAGGGGAAGCTGTCGTGGTCAGACATAGAGGGGAAGCTGTCATGGTCAGAGGTAGAGGGGAAGCTGTCATGGTCAGAAGTAGAGGGAAAGCTGTCGTGGTCGGAGGTAGAGGGGAAGCTGTCGTGGTCAGGGGTAGAGGGGAAGCTGTCGTGGTCAGAGGTAGAGGGGGAGCTGTCATGGTCGGAGGTAGAGGGGAAGCTGTCGTGGTCAGAGGTAGAGGGGAGGCTGTCGTGGTCAGACGTAGAGGGAAAGCTGTCATGGTCAAAGGTAGAGGGGACGCTGTCGTGGTCAGAGGTAGAGGGGAAGCTGTCATGGTCGGAAGTAGAGGGAAAGCTGTCGTGGTCGGAGGTAGAGGGGAAGCTGTCGTGGTCAGAGGTAGAGGGGAAGCTGTCGTGGTCAGAAGTAGACGGGGAGCTGTCATGGTCGGAGGTAGAGGGGAAGCTGTCGTGGTCAGAGGTAGAGGGGAGGCTGTCGTGGTCAGAGGTAAAGGGGAGCTGTCATGGTCGGAGGTAGAGGGGAAGCTGTCGCCACTAAAGGGCCTTCCACCTTATTACCAGAGACCACAGGGAGTAACTGAAGCAAGTACTGGAGCAGAATTCTCACCAACCGGGTACGGTGGAGAATCTTGAAACTTTAGTGGGTATCAAGTCAGGGACCCAACTAGCGGAGGAGACACTTGCAGAGCAGATTTGTGTGTCCAGCCAGGGACTGAGCCGGCCAGCGGGGTGAAGCTTGAGAAGTATCTGGAGTGCCAAGTTAGGGACCCAGCAGAGAGGTGGGGGTGACACTAGAAGAAGATACTACAGTGAAGATTGGAGGAGCTCAAGGGATTCAGTGGCGGTGAATAATCTAGTCTAGTGAGTCGGAGGTAGAGGGGAAGCTGACGTGGTCAGAGGTAGAGAGGAAGCTGTCGTGGTCGGAGGTAGAGGGGAGGCTGTCGTGGTCAGAGGTAGAGGGGAAGCTGTCATGGTCGGAGGTAGAGGGGAAGCTGTCGTGGTCAGAAGTAGAGGGGAAGCTGTCGTGGTCAGAGGTAGAGGGGAGGCTGTCGTGGTCAAAGGTAGAGGGGAAGCTGTCGTGGTCGGAAGTAGAGGGGAAGCTGTCGTGATCAGAGGTAGAGGGGAAGCTGTCGTGGTCGGAGGTAGAGGGGGGCTGTCGTGGTTGGACATAGAGGGGAAGCTGTCATGGTCGGACGTAGAGGGAAGGATGTCGTGGTCAGAGGTAGAGGGGAAGCTGTCGTGGTCGGACGTAGAGGGGAAGCTGTCTTGGTCAGAGGTAGAGGAGAGGCTGTCGTGGTCAGAGGTAGAGGGGAAGCTGTCGTGGTCAGAAGTAGAGGGGAAGCTGTCGTGGTCGGAGGTAGAGGGGAAGCTGTCGTGGTCAGAGGTAGAGGGGAAGCTGTCGTGGTCTATCCAGGCCTATCCGCACGAGAAAGGGAAAGGAGAGTTCATTGTGCCTGGGCCTACTCGTATCCACACCCCTGTCTGTTTGTTATGGAAGTTCAACTGATTATGTTCATTTTGGCATTGAAGAAATAAAGGAGTGTTGAACTTTTAATGGTGTGAGGCTCTATTACTGGCAGATACACCTCCACGGAAGAAGCGGAGGCTCCATATGCAGGATGCTGACCTGAAGGTAATTCAGAAAAGACTTTGCTCAAACCTCACAGACACGGAGGGTGAGAGCTTGGCGTAGTGTCCTGCACTCTCTCCTCCAGAGTACCCCTAGACAACAGCCACAACCAACCAAAACAAGAGAGAGAGAGAGAGTGAGGCTTCTACACGTGGGGGCATCGTGTCCGGGATGTGTTCGTGTTACTATGGAGCTGAAGTTGTGGAATTTGAATGTGTCTGCCCGGAAGAGTTCCGAGTAGGTCGGCCATGTTGGCCACTGCATCAAGAGGCACACCCTCCCTGCTCAGTTCATGGGCGTGACCTGGGCCGAAAGAGGAAAGCCCGCGAACTGGGGCGAAGAAGGGGAGGAGTCCAGTCGTGTGAAGGACTACACGTGGGGACTTTGGCGCCAACCTTGCAGTGCGCAATGGATCAGCAGAGAGTCGCCATGTTCGGAAATACATTGTGGATTCCATTTCATCCTTCTACCATGAGTTTGACTACTACTGCTGCTCCGATAACGGATACGGGGATCCGGATAAAGCCCCGGGGACGATTCGCCCTGTACTCATGCATGGACGTTGAGGCCCTGGGTTTGATTTGTCCCGGCTGTTCGGGACTGGTGTGTCAGCTGAAGCCGTTCGGGCTCTGCGAGGCCTGCGGGGAGTTCTTATTTGAGGTGGAGCCACCTGTCAAGAAGCCAAAAACCATCCACCTCAACCGCACTACAGGCAACACCACTCAGGAAGGAGGAATCACTGCTTTGACAGCTGTCCCTGTGCGCACTGCAGCGACCGCGGGGGAGGTCGTGATTGGAGAGACACGGGAGAAATCCGAGGATGCTGACTCGGTCACCACTGCTTCCCAGCGTCCACCGCCGAAGAGGAAGACCGGCATGGTAGCCCTGTCCAGCAGTCGTGGTGGATCATCCTGCCCGCCTACGCCCGGCCTGGATGGATCTGGTAGGAAGAGTCCCGGACATCCCTCCTCAAGTATGGGCCGAGGTAAGCCGGGCAAAGCGACTTGGTGTTCGGGCGGAGGTGTCGGGGAGTCGCGGCCCTGTGTGTTCACGGGAGGTAGCGTTTCAGTCTCTACTACAGGCTACCTGCCCGCGGAAGAGTGTGACACCTCCGACCTAGAGTCGCTCTCCGATTTGGGAGACGACGTCGTCATAGACAAACTTTTTGTTCAAAAGGGTTGGGACAAGATGCCTCTCTCCTCGTCCTGCCTAGTCAGGGATCCACAGATGTCAACGGGGGATAGTACACCCCGGGTGGAGGCACCAGCGCCTGAGGAGGGATCCTGTCCCCAGTCTGCCCTTCCACCCCCGGTGCCACCTGCATCTAGTACCAGGGGAAAGAGACTTTTTTTGCGGGCACCTATGCCCAGGATGGAGGTGATCAAGGGGCCTCGGCACCCGGATGCTATTGTTCTGCCGGGAGAAGGAGATCGCCATACCATGCCTCCGTTAGCGAGACTACAACGCCTTTTCTGCCAAAAGGTTGCCAGCGAGTACGGGTGGGAATACACGTACTTATCCAAGGAACTTTTGTATGAGGTGGAGGTTTGCAGGGAGCGCTGGTACAATGACTTTGAGTGGACGCACATTCAGGTCCCACACGCCTGCAGGTACCTCGCGTGTTCCCCCAAAGCATCTCAACGCTTCAAGGACTGTAAGGCAGAATGGATGTTGGGTCGGCACATCCACGCGGATAAGGTGCTGATTCGACGGAAAGAAGGGGAGGATGTCGAGTACCATTTAGAGACAATGGACCAGCATTTGAAGCCTCTTGTCCTGCCGCATCCAAGGTTCTATCTATAGGAGGAAAAAGACTCCGTTCTTGCTTAGTCTACTGCTGCTGAACTTTACGGTGTTGTTGTTCTGTTACCCGGAAACCCAGTGACTGTACCCGAGTTTAACGGGTGTTTGTGCTCTTTGGAGGAATTGGAGGACTGTTGCCGTTGTTTGTTCTTCAGTTTTTCCTTTTCACGGAGTGATCGTGGACTTTGGGGTAGTTAGTGCTGCAGAAGAAGATGGAGGAAAGTCTTCAACAGGTGCAGTTACCGCGACACTGTCACCAGGTGGCAGTGTTGCGCATCGATATATACTTTTCACACACACACTTAGGCCCCTTTCACACTGAGGCGTTGAAAAAATGCAAAAAAATTATGATTTTTTTTACCGCGATTTTACTGCGTTTTTACCGCGTTCGCTGTAAAAATAGCGCTAACGCATATGCGTTTTTACCGCGTTTTTGAGGGGAGGCTGTCGTGGTCAGAGGTAGAGGGGAATCTGTCATGGTCGGAAGTAGAGGGGAAGCTGTCGTGGTCAGAGGTGGAGGGGAAGCTGTCGTGGTCAGAAGTAGAGGGGAGGCTGTCGTGGTCGGAGGTAGAGGGGAAGCTTTCGTGGTCGGAGGTAGAGGGGAAGCTGTCGTGGTCAGAAGTAGAGGGGAAGCTGTCATGGTCAGAGGTAGAGGGGAAGCTGTCGTTGTCGGAGGTAGAGAGGAAGCTGTCGTGGTCAGAGGTAGAGGGGAGGCTGTCGTGGTCAGAGGTAGAGGGGAATCTGTCATGGTCGGAAGTAGAGGGGAAGCTGTCGTGGTCAGAGGTGGAGGGGAAGCTGTCGTGGTCAGAAGTAGAGGGGAGGCTGTCGTGGTCGGAGGTAGAGGGGAAGCTGTCGTGGTCGGAGGTAGAGGGGAAGCTGTCGTGGTCAGAAGTAGAGGGGAAGCTGTCATGGTCGGAGGTAGAGGGGAAGCTGTCGTGGTCAGAGGTAGAGGGGAGGCTGTCGTGGTCAGAGGTAGAGGGGAAGCTGTCATGGTCAGAGGTAGAGGGGAAGCTGTCGTGGTCGGAGGTAGAGGGGAAGTTGTCATGGTCAGAAGTAGAGGGGAAGCTGTCGTGGTCAGAGGTAGAGGGGAAGCTGTCGTGTCGTGGTCAGAAGTAGAGGGGAAGCTGTCGAGGTCGGAGGTAGAGGGGAAGCTGTCGTGGTCGGAGGTAGAGGGGAAGCTGTTGTGGTCGGAAGTAGAGGGGAAGCTGTCGTGGTCAGAGCTAGAGGGGAATCTGTCGTGGTCAGAGGTCGCTCCGACTTAGAAAAAGATTCCTGTACTACTTTTGGGGGCGACCCAAGGCGACCTGCATAGACTTCTATACAGAAGTCTTTATGCAAATCGCCTCGGCGGGCGTCTCAAGTCGTCTTGAGATCGCGCCGCCGAGGTCGCCCCCAGAAGTAGTGCCGCATCGTGTCGCCCCTGTGTGAATGGGGCTTTAGGCTCAGGCACAACGGTTTAGTTAGTTTTAAAAAAAAAAGAAAAAAAAAAACTTTTTACATTTTTGAGATTTATAGTTGGTTTCTGGATTGGGCTATGTCAGTTTTTTTTTGGCATAGTTTGCTCCAGACACTGGGGACCAGTTTCAAACAACCTGGGGGGAGAGTGTAGCGGGTAGGTACTTTTCAGTATGTTGATTCGGGTGGAGACATCAGTGGTGTCCAGTTTCCTGCGGCCCAGCAGGTGGCGCTGTCACTTTGGGCCGGGGTTGAACCATCGCTGGAGTGCCGTACCTTTTTTTGGTCTCTCGCAGCGGTCGTACGGCGGGGCGGGGAACCCGCTGTGCTAGTTGGGAGAGGCTATAAAGGGGGCGGACATCTTCATAACGAGGTCCGAGTCCCAGGCACCTTTAGCCTGAGGGCTTCTGTCCAGCGGTCGGTGTCCAGGCGGCCTAGGCCTGGACACGTGGAGTTCGGGAGTCACCCCAGACACCCTCAGTCTGGGGTGAGGTGCATCGTTCAGGCCTGGGGCCCAGCTTCTTCCACTGGGATCCGCCCGGGAGGAACCATCCTAAGACACCCACAGAATCGGGTGTCTGAAGGCGTAAGGGACCGCGCAGGTGACCTTCCCGTAGATCTGGTGCAGCAGATTGCCAGTGCCGGGACAGGGGCTCCGGAGACCGTCGGGATGGATGTCCTCACCAAACAGGGGCCATATTCACACGGAAGGTGGTCCATGTTCTGAGGTCGGTGGCAGAGACCGCTACTCTAGGGTCGTGACAGAGACCGTTACTTACTCCCGTGGCAGGGGCTCCAAACAGTTCACCCGGTCGGTGGCAGCTACCAATTTCACGGTCGGTGGCAGAGACCGTGCGCCAGGCCTATCCGCACGAGAAAGGGATAGGAGAGTTCATTGTGCCTGGGCCTACTCATATCCACACCCCTGTCTGTCTGTTATGGAAGTTCAACTGATTATGTTCATTCTGGCATTGAAGAAATAAAGGAGTGTTGAACTTTTAATGGTGTGGGGCTCTATTACTGGCAGATACACCTCCACGGAAGAAGCGGAGGCTCCATATGCAGGATGCTGACCCGAAGGTAATTCAGAAAAGACTTTGCTCAAACCTCATATACACGGAGGGTGAGAGCTTGGCGTAGTGTCCTGCACTCTCTCCTCCAGAGTACCCCTAGACAACAGCCACAACCAACCAATACAAGAGAGAGAGAGTGAGGCCGCTACATATATATAAATATATACAGTTGTGCTCATAAGTTTACATACCCTGGCAGAATTTATGATTTCTTGGCCATTTTTCAGAGACTATGAATGATAACACAAAAACTTTTCTGTTGCGATTATGATATAAAAAGAGTAAACACAGCTGATTGATAGGGATGAGCTTCGAGTTCGAGTCAAACTCACGTTCGCCAAATTTCGAACACTATGGGGCGTTCGCGCCAAATTAGAGTTACAGGGCCCATAATTCACTGCAGCATCACAGTGCATTGCTGGCTGTTGATTGGCCAAGCATGCACTATGACCCGCTGTTGTGGAGATTTTTATGGAGATGTATTTAATATGTATTGTCATAGTGTCACCCAGTGTTAGTACTTCCGCAACCCGCTCTAAAAGAGCTGATTGGGGTAGTCTGAGGCTGGTTGAATCCCGTCTGATAGGGGAAAACGTCTTGAGGTTGGAGTGTGATGTTTGCAGGGTGCGGATATGTCCGCCAACGGGGGCCCTCTGTGCATTAGCATGGACGATCGTTAAGGAGGGGATGTCCTCGCTCTGCAATGACATCATTGGTTATAGGCGGATGGGCGCTCTTGTCTCTGCTATGTCTGATCAACATTGGTTGGAATTCGTAGCGTGCGTCTGCAGATAGCCTCCCTCCCCCATTCAATAATAGTATAATCTTAATATGCGATATTCTATGGAATGGCGCAGAATAAGGATTTCTATCAGCGGTGACTTTAGCCATCATACGTTATTGTATTGAATCCTTTTATTTCCTGTTGGAAGGATGTCCTTGTATGGTCATTCTCCTGTGTGGAACGGACATCCTGTGATGTCCCCTCCCATGGGGGGAGGTGACTGGTTGCTGCAGCCAATCACCTCCTGTCTTGAGATCTTTTGAGTTTAATAAAAGCCTATGAGTAGGCGTCGGCTTAACGGTCTTTGCTGGAATGGCCTGATAAGAAGACCTGTGTTGGTGGTTTCCTTGATTGAATGATGGAATGAACGGTGAGTGGACTTTAGCAAACTTAACTTAACGATAGCATTACTTCAAGAAGATGAATCTCAAGTGTGTGCTTATAGAGCACAGGAATTGTAAACAGCAGCCTAAAATTCCACAACAGTTAATGGCAACCCAGATGGGACCAATTGCGGCCTCTTTGAGCATCAGATCAGCAGAGGGGGGAGAGTGGACCTGCGATGTGATGTGTAAAGAGGCTGTACTTTGAAACGAAAAAAAAAAATTGTCTTTTTGAAATAATGTTTCAAGTTTGCAGCGTGTGTATGTGTGCGTGTGTATGTCTGCGAATCGCATGTGTGTGTGTGTGATTTTGTCATGGATCGTATGCCTGTGAATTTGATTGTGTGTGGGTATGCCTGCATGTGTCTGTGTGATTAGATTGTGCGATCTATTGAGCAGTTGGCTGCCAGCAATGGCTGCTGCATTGTCCTGGTCCTTGAGCCACGAGGTTTAGTGGGGGTGGGGCAGGAAGCATCTCAGTTACAATGGTAAAAGTTGGTGACTTTCTGTAAATAGCATGCAGGGGATGTTTTGTAGTGGGAGGGCCCTGAGAGATGATCTGATGGAAACTGTGGGCTGTAAGAGTGTAACTAAGCGAGAAATATAGACTGTATATTGTGTATGAAATGAAGGTATAGATGTGGTATTTAGTGCACTGAGAAGTTTGTAAGTAGATTGTTTGTTTGGCTGCCATGTGCTTGAATGGGGGAAGGGCTTGCCCACTGTTTTGTGTTGCAGGGGCTGTGCCCTGAGGGAAAGAAACTCTAAGCAGATGTACAAGCAACAATATACTGTATGTGTGTGGTGTTTGTGATTTCTATGAAAAATAGAAATGAATAGATTGTGATTTTTGCCTTTATAGGGGACAAAGACACATGTCCCCATAAGTGTAAAAATATTAAGTGTTTGGTTTTTGTGTTGGAAGTTCCTGCCAAGTGGCCAGGCATTGTTGGAAGGCAGACAATAGTAGCTGTTTGGTGAAAGGAATACGCCCTTTGCATGGTTGCAGGCTGTTTTGGATGCTAGCATTGAGGAGTTATATTTCTCAATGGCTTGTTATGGAAGCTGATGCCACAGTGTGTATATGAACTTTATGTAGAGAAATGAATATGTTTTTAATATTGTCATGTAACTCACATTTATTGAATGTGCTGTTTAGTTGGCCAAAGGGAGGCTAAGTCTGTAAGTGTACATGTGGTCCTTGTAGAGTGTAGCTGACACCTTTTTCAGTGGATTTTGATGATAATTTAGAAAAATCTCAATGGTGTAGTCAGTCTTTGTGGAGAAAAACATTTTTGATTTTCTTTTAAAGAGATGCTGGTTTTGGCGGGAAAAAGTAATGGCGCCATTCTTGGCTTTTGTTAAAACGGCAGGCAAACCGCAAGGCTAAGGCGCAGTTTTTCTTTAGCCTGTGGGTGTCCTATAAGGGAACCTTTCCTTTGGGTACTATACCATGTGGCATTCGTCAGCTATGTTGCTGGTGGAATGTCTCAGCTTTTGGGGCAGATTTTGATGTTTGGTGCGAATGTAGTGCGGTCTTTTCTGCGTTGGAACCTGGTGGAGTCCATTTGTGTTTGTCTTTGTGTGGGGGAACCCATGTGGTGTTCATTGTGACGTCCCATGCTGGTTTTGGCGGGAAAAATTGCATGGCGCCATTTTTGTTGTTGTCCATGAGGTGGGGGTGGTGGTCATCCACCATTTTGTTATCCTGGCTTGTCGGCCATTTTGAGAGACGTTTACAGTTTGAGATAGGAAGTTCCGGGTTGGCAAACACAGCGCCTGGATGCTATATTAACATCCGTTGATTGGCGCAGTTTTTCGCCTGTTTTATGCGTTTACAGTTTGACCTGTGCACTGCTGTGGAGAGTAGTGAGACACCAGTGTGACATACTGAGAGGCTGTTTTTGTTTAATGTTGAATTCGCTGGTTAAAACTGTTTTAAACTGTTTTTCTAAGCATCACCTTTTGAGGTGAGTTGAGTGGTATCTTAAAATAGCGCGGTCTTACCCTGAGGGGCCACAACGCGCTTGCGGACACACGCACATGCTGGGGCCTATTTATGGATAGGATCTGGCTGGCCTACCAGCAGTTGGAGTGTGGGAGGAGGCCAACGCAGACACAGGGAGGACATGCAATTTCCATGCAGATGGTGTTAGGAGGGGGGATTTCTCTGTTTTCATTTAAGTGAATGTAAGCTATTGCAGGGTCAGCTGACTTTGCAGTATATGCGCGGCGTTTTTTTTGCATTGGATTTTGGTTTCAAGAAAAACTTCACTTTACACTGAATTTTGATGGATTGTAAGACTAACAGAGTTTTTGTACAATGATGTGTTTTTATGTTTAAATATTTCCTTCCCAGAAGGCAATTCATATGTTTTGAAGCTTGTATTGTATAGCCTGTAGAGGAGGAGTGGGGGTTTTGGTCGAAACCCCTAGAGCCATCTTTTTGCAGGAGTTTTGTATTTGAGTCAACTTGTGGTTTTGCTTGCAGGGGATGTTTGGGTCAGGACCCTCCCATTTGCAAAGCGGGGTTTTATTCCACCATTTTCTTGACAAGGTTTTAAATTGTTGAAATATATAATGTGTAGCCATGGATTTTTTTGGAGTCTTGATAGACACAGCAATGTGGCTGGGCTCCCCCCTCCCCCTCCCTCTTCCTGAACAATTGATATGTAAATAAACCAGTTTGGTTTTTTTAAGTAGCTGAGCATAACCGGAAGTTTCTTTTCAGCATTTATATATCAGCAGAAAGTTAGTGGGAGGAGCTTGGGGTTTTTAAAGGTGAGAAATGAGATTTGTGTTTGGAAGGAAAATGGAAAGCATTTTGGCGTTTAAAAGTGTTTTATATTTTGTTCCAGTTTTGTGAAGTTTTGTACTGTAAATACAGTTTTGGGTAGAGAGAAAAACAGGGGGTATCACCATTATTTTATCATCTAGATACAGAGAGAAGCCACATTGTTCTGCAGGTGGTAAACTGGCGTAATTGTTCTGTGAGGTTTAGTCTGACAACGCAGTGTATGGGTGTATAGCGGAAAACGCTTGTGTATGCATACACTGTGAGGGGTAGAGGCCTAATTCGGGGGTTGATCTGTGGTTGTTGCTGTAGTTCCAAAAGTGTTGGGACAACAAGCCATAGTGTTGACGCCTCGGTTAGGGTTTCTAGTTGGAGGACTTGACCATATAGTGGTTGTAGTTCTGCAATTCACCGTATAAGAAGACACCGGGCGGTGATCTCCGAAAATGGGTGCAACGGTTTAACCTGGACGCAGGTTTAAGACGATAAGCCGATTCGAATCGCCATGGACACAAGGAGGTCTGTGCAAAGGGAAGGAATGGAGGCTTCCCATAGTCAGACGGTCACACAGTGCACGAAGCCTAGTTTTGGGGCAAAGGCCTTTGAACCCCAAAAAGATTAACATAGGTGGTCCAAGGATACTATTTTGGGTATCCCTCTGGAATGGATGTAGTTGAGCTGCGGCTTCATAAATCTGTAATGATGAGGAACGGTGGCTCATGCCCATTTGTTTGAACTTTGTATGGCTGGTACATGGAAGGTTCTCGAGCTGCTCTCATGGTTGTCCCATTGTATTTTTTCCTATTGCTGAAAGAGTGAAGGTAGAATCCTGGCTGTTTTTGTTTTTTTTCATTTGTGGTTTTGGAAACTGGGAAGTATTTCCCCCACGTTTGTATCGGAATGTTTGTATGTAGTAACGTGAATATGTTCGAACTTACCGCGGCGATCCTCCGATGCGTCGCGGCTGTTGTATGTTTGTAGGAACGGGAAAAGTAAGGGTTACAGAGGGTTTTGTTTGAATCGGTTTTGAAAGAATGTCATTGACAATTTACCAATGTACAGGAATGTCATTATTGTTTTACCATTCTTTGCAGGTTAAATATGAAGAATAGAGTAATGATTTTGCTTATAAGTATTTTTCAGGTCCAAGGAGTTTGTACACAGAGAACAGGTGTATGTAGACAGCTGTACATATGGATAAATATGAGTCTAAGGAGGTAAAAGTATCACAGGCTATTTCATTGTTTCTTTTTTCCTGCACCACACATTTCTTCCTTCAGTCTGTAATGAGGAAGAAAAGGGGGGAGAATGATAAATGTAAGAGTGACAGTTTTTTTGTCAAACTAATAATAACCTCTGTAATTCTAACCAAGTTTGTGCCAAGACTGTCTTTCTTTAATAGAATTTGAATCGGCGAGCAGCAGTCTGGTGAAGTAGGTTCCCATCCCAGAGGCTAAGAACCTTGTCAGTGGCTCCAGGTATTGTAAGCCACGCACAGGTTATGCAGTGACCACAGTCCCGATGTCTGGGTTATTGTCATATGGGGGTTGTTTGGAGGTCAATCAAAATCAGAGTTGTACTTTCCTCATTAGCTGTCACTTATATTCTCGGCTGATGGGGGAGGTGCGATCGTTGTGACATGAACTTCAAAATGTCCACCAAAAGGTTTTCACGATTCCCTCCCGGACCCGACTCAATAATCAGTTTACATTCTTTCCAACCAGGTGACTGGGTCGTTGTAAAGAAGCTTGAGGGATGAGACCACGCCAGCCACTGCAAGAAGCGGCTCAACCACACCAAAGAATGAGGAGTATCTTTGTTTATTTATATTTTTGTTGTTTAGTAAATTTTAGCGAGGGTAACGATGAAAAGCATCCCAAGTTATTATTTAAAGTGTATGTCCTGACTAGCTCAGAAAGCGAACAGGACCGATGGTCTGTTCTGAGTCTTCACCGAGTTTTAGTCCCCAGTGATGACAGCGGTACATGAGATTTATGATGTTATTATGTGTATGAGGAGTTTTAGTCCCCAGCGATGACAGAGGTACATGTCATTTATGATGTTATTATGGGTATGAGGAGTTTTAGTCCCCAGCGATGACAGAGGTACATGTCATTTATGATGTTATTATGGGTATGAGGAGTTTTAGTCCCCAGCGATGACAGAGGTACATGTCATTTATGATGTTATTATGGGTATGAGGAGTTTTAGTCCCCAGCGATGACAGAGGTACATGACATTTATGATGTTATTATGGGTATGAGGAGTTTTAGTCCCCAGTGATGACAGAGGTACATGACATTTATGATGTTATTATGGGTATGAGGAGTTTTAGTCCCCAGCGATGACAGAGGTACATGTCATTTATGATGTTATTATGGGTATGAGGAGTTTTAGTCCCCAGCGATGACAGAGGTACATGACATTTATGATGTTATTATGGGTATGAGGAGTTTTAGTCCCCAGTGATAACAGAGGTACATGACATTTATGGTGTTATTATGGGTATGAGGAGTTTTAGTCCCCAGCGATGACAGAGGTACATGACATTTATGATGTTATTATGGGTATGAGGAGTTTTAGTCCCCAGCGATGACAGAGGTACATGACATTTATGATGTTATTATGGGTATGAGGAGTTTTAGTCCCCAGTGATGACAGAGGTACATGTCATTTATGATGTTATTATGTGTATGAGGAGTTTTAGTCCCCCAGTGATGACAGAGGTACATGACATTTATGATGTTATTATGGGTATGAGGAGTTTTAGTCCCCCAGCGATGACAGAGGTACATGACATTTATGATGTTATTATGGGTATGAGGAGTTTTAGTCCCCAGCGATGACAGAGGTACATGACATTTATGATGTTATTATGGGTATGAGGAGTTTTAGTCCCCAGCGATGACAGAGGTACATGACATTTATGATGTTATTATGGGTATGAGGAGTTTTAGTCCCCAGTGATGACAGAGGTACATGACATTTATGATGTTATTATGGGTATGAGGAGTTTTAGTCCCCAGTGATAACAGAGGTACATGACATTTATGATGTTATTATGGGTATGAGGAGTTTTAGTCCCCAGTGATGACAGCGGTACATGTCATTTATGATGTTATTATGGGTATGAGGAGTTTTAGTCCACAGCGATGACAGAGGTACATGACATTTATGGTGTTATTATGGGTATGAGGAGTTTTAGTCCCCAGTGATGACAGAGGTACATGACATTTATGATGTTATTATGGGTATGAGGAGTTTTAGTCCCCAGTGATGACAGAGGTACATGACATTTATGATGTTATTATGGGTATGAGGAGTTTTAGTCCCCAGTGATAACAGAGGTACATGACATTTATGATGTTATTATGGGTATGAGGAGTTTTAGTCCCCAGTGATGACAGCGGTACATGTCATTTATGATGTTATTATGGGTATGAGGAGTTTTAGTCCACAGCGATGACAGAGGTACATGACATTTATGGTGTTATTATGGGTATGAGGAGTTTTAGTCCCCAGTGATGACAGAGGTACATGACATTTATGATGTTATTATGGGTATGAGGAGTTTTAGTCCCCAGTGATGACAGAGGTACATGACATTTATGATGTTATTATGGGTATGAGGAGTTTTAGTCCCCAGTGATGACAGAGGTACATGACATTTATGATGTTATTATGGGTATGAGGAGTTTTAGTCCCCAGTGATGACAGAGGTACATGACATTTATGATGTTATTATGGGTATGAGGAGTTTTAGTCCCCAGTGATAACAGAGGTACATGACATTTATGATGTTATTATGGGTATGAGGAGTTTTAGTCCCCAGTGATGACAGAGGTACATGACATTTATGATGTTATTATGGGTATGAGGAGTTTTAGTCCCCAGTGATGACAGCGGTACATGTCATTTATGGTGTTATTATGGGTATGAGGAGTTTTAGTCCCCCAGCGATGACAGAGGTACATGACATTTATGATGTTATTATGGGTATGAGGAGTTTTAGTCCCCCAGCGATGACAGAGGTACATGACATTTATGATGTTATTATGGGTATGAGGAGTTTTAGTCCCCAGTGATGACAGAGGTACATGTCATTTATGATGTTATTATGGGTATGAGGAGTTTTAGTCCCCAGCGATGACAGAGGTACATGACATTTATGATGTTATTATGGGTATGAGGAGTTTTAGTCCCCAGTGATGACAGAGGTACATGACATTTATGATGTTATTATGGGTATGAGGAGTTTTAGTCCCCCCAGCGATGACAGAGGTACATGACATTTATGATGTTATTATGGGTATGAGGAGTTTTAGTCCCCAGTGATGACAGAGGTACATGACATTTATGATGTTATTATGGGTATGAGGAGTTTTAGTCCCCCCAGCGATGACAGAGGTACATGTCATTTATGATGTTATTATGGGTATGAGGAGTTTTAGTCCCCCAGCGATGACAGAGGTACATGACATTTATGGTGTTATTATGGGTATGAGGAGTTTTAGTCCCCAGCGATGACATAGGTACATGACATTTATGATGTTATTATGGGTATGAGGAGTTTTAGTCCCCAGTGATGACAGAGGTACATGACATTTATGATGTTATTATGGGTATGAGGAGTTTTAGTCCCCAGTGATGACAGAGGTACATGTCATTTATGATGTTATTATGGGTATGAGGAGTTTTAGTCCCCCAGCGATGACAGAGGTACATGACATTTATGATGTTATTATGGGTATGAGGAGTTTTAGTCCCCAGCGATGACATAGGTACATGACATTTATGATGTTATTATGGGTATGAGGAGTTTTAGTCCCCAGTGATGACAGAGGTACATGACATTTATGATGTTATTATGGGTATGAGGAGTTTTAGTCCCCAGTGATGACAGAGGTACATGTCATTTATGATGTTATTATGGGTATGAGGAGTTTTAGTCCCCAGTGATGACAGCGGTACATGACATTTATGATGTTATTATGGGTATGAGGAGTTTTAGTCCCCAGTGATGACAGAGGTACATGACATTTATGATGTTATTATGGGTATGAGGAGTTTTAGTCTCCAGTGATGACAGCAGTACATGTCATTTATGATGTTATTATGGGTATGAGGAGTTTTAGTCCCCAGTGATGACAGAGGTACATGACATTTATGATGTTATTATGGGTATGAGGAGTTTTAGTCCCCAGTGATGACAGAGGTACATGACATTTATGATGTTATTATGGGTATGAGGAGTTTTAGTCCCCAGCGATGACAGCGGTACATGACATTTATGATGTTATTATGGGTATGAGGAGTTTTAGTCCCCAGTGATGACAGTGGTACATGACATTTATGATGTTATTATGGGTATGAGGAGTTTTAGTCCCCAGCGATGACAGAGGTACATGCCATTTATGATGTTATTATGGGTATGAGGAGTTTTAGTCCCCAGCGATGACAGAGGTACATGCCATTTATGATGTTATTATGGGTATGAGGAGTTTTAGTCCCCAGTGATGACAGAGGTACATGTCATTTATGATGTTATTATGGGTATGAGGAGTTTTAGTCCCCAGTGATGACAGAGGTACATGACCTTTATGATGTTATTATGGGTATGAGGAGTTTTAGTCCCCCAGTGATGACAGAGGTACATGACATTTATGATGTTATTATGGGTATGAGGAGTTTTAGTCCCCAGCGATGACAGAGGTACATGTCATTTATGATGTTATTATGGGTATGAGGAGTTTTAGTCCCCCAGCGATGACAGAGGTACATGACATTTATGATGTTATTATGGGTATGAGGAGTTTTAGTCCCCCAGCGATGACAGAGGTACATGACATTTATGATGTTATTATGGGTATGAGGAGTTTTAGTCCCCAGCGATGACAGAGGTACATGACATTTATGATGTTATTATGGGTATGAGGAGTTTTAGTTCCCAGAGATGACAGAGGTACATGACATTTATGATGTTATTATGGGTATGAGGAGTTTTAGTCCCCCAGTGATGACAGAGGTACATGACATTTATGATGTTATTATGGGTATGAGGAGTTTTAGTCCCCAGCGATGACAGAGGTACATGACATTTATGATGTTATTATGGGTATGAGGAGTTTTAGTCCCCAGCGATGACAGCGGTACATGTCATTTATGATGTTATTATGGGTATGAGGAGTTTTAGTCCCCAGTGATGACAGCGGTACATGTCATTTATGATGTTATTATGGGTATGAGGAGTTTTAGTCCCCAGCGATGACAGAGGTACATGTCATTTATGGTGTTATTATGGGTATGAGGAGTTTTAGTCCCCCAGCGATGACAGAGGTACATGACATTTATGATGTTATTATGGGTATGAGGAGTTTTAGTCCCCCAGCGATGACAGAGGTACATGACATTTATGATGTTATTATGGGTATGAGGAGTTTTAGTCCCCAGTGATGACAGAGGTACATGTCATTTATGATGTTATTATGGGTATGAGGAGTTTTAGTCCCCAGTGATGACAGCGGTACATGACATTTATGATGTTATTATGGGTATGAGGAGTTTTAGTCCCCAGTGATGACAGAGGTACATGACATTTATGATGTTATTATGGGTATGAGGAGTTTTAGTCCCCAGCGATGACAGCGGTACATGACATTTATGATGTTATTATGGGTATGAGGAGTTTTAGTCCCCAGTGATGACAGAGGTACATGACATTTATGATGTTATTATGGGTATGAGGAGTTTTAGTCCCCAGTGATGACAGAGGTACATACCATTTATGATGTTATTATGGGTATGAGGAGTTTTAGTCCCCAGTGATGACAGAGGTACATGACATTTATGATGTTATTATGGGTATGAGGAGTTTTAGTCCCCAGTGATGACAGAGGTACATGACATTTATGATGTTATTATGGGTATGAGGAGTTTTAGTTCCCAGAGATGACAGAGGTACATGACATTTATGATGTTATTATGGGTATGAGGAGTTTTAGTCCCCCAGTGATGACAGAGGTACATGACATTTATGATGTTATTATGGGTATGAGGAGTTTTAGTCCCCAGCGATGACAGAGGTACATGACATTTATGATGTTATTATGGGTATGAGGAGTTTTAGTCCCCCAGCGATGACAGAGGTACATGACATTTATGATGTTATTATGGGTATGAGGAGTTTTAGTCCCCAGTGATGACAGAGGTACATGTCATTTATGATGTTATTATGGGTATGAGGAGTTTTAGTCCCCCAGTGATGACAGAGGTACATGACATTTATGATGTTATTATGGGTATGAGGAGTTTTAGTCCCCCAGTGATGACAGCGGTACATGACATTTATGATGTTATTATGGGTATGAGGAGTTTTAGACCCCAGTGATGACAGCGGTACATGACATTTATGATGTTATTATGGGTATGAGGAGTTTTAGTCCCCAGCGATGACAGCGGTACATGACATTTATGATGTTATTATGGGTATGAGGAGTTTTAGTCCCCAGTGATGACAGAGGTACATGACATTTATGATGTTATTATGGGTATGAGGAGTTTTAGTCCCCCAGTGATGACAGAGGTACATGACATTTATGATGTTATTATGGGTATGAGGAGTTTTAGTCCCCAGTGATGACAGCGGTACATGACATTTATGATGTTATTATGGGTATGAGGAGTTTTAGTCCCCCAGTGATGACAGAGGTACATGACATTTATGATGTTATTATGGGTATGAGGAGTTTTAGTCCCCAGTGATGACAGAGGTACATGACATTTATGATGTTATTATGGGTATGAGGAGTTTTAGTCCCCAGCGATGACAGCGGTACATGACATTTATGATGTTATTATGGGTATGAGGAGTTTTAGTCCCCCAGTGATGACAGAGGTACATGACATTTATGATGTTATTATGGGTATGAGGAGTTTTAGTCCCCCAGTGATGACAGAGGTACATGACATTTATGATGTTATTATGGGTATGAGGAGTTTTAGTCCCCAGTGATGACAGCGGTACATGACATTTATGATGTTATTATGGGTATGAGGAGTTTTAGTCCCCCAGCGATGACAGAGGTACATGTCATTTATGATGTTATTATGGGTATGAGGAGTTTTAGTCCCCAGTGATGACAGCGGTACATGACATTTATGATGTTATTATGGGTATGAGGAGTTTTAGACCCCAGTGATGACAGCGGTACATGACATTTATGATGTTATTATGGGTATGAGGAGTTTTAGTCCCCAGCGATGACAGCGGTACATGACATTTATGATGTTATTATGGGTATGAGGAGTTTTAGTCCCCAGTGATGACAGAGGTACATGACATTTATGATGTTATTATGGGTATGAGGAGTTTTAGTCCCCCAGTGATGAGAGAGGTACATGACATTTATGATGTTATTATGGGTATGAGGAGTTTTAGTCCCCAGTGATGACAGAGGTACATGCCATTTATGATGTTATTATGGGTATGAGGAGTTTTAGTCCCCAGTGATGACAGAGGTACATGACATTTATGATGTTATTATGGGTATGAGGAGTTTTAGTCCCCAGTGATGACAGAGGTACATGACATTTATGGTGTTATTATGGGTATGAGGAGTTTTAGTCCCCAGCGATGACAGAGGTACATGACATTTATGATGTTATTATGGGTATGAGGAGTTTTAGTCCCCCAGTGATGACAGAGGTACATGACATTTATGATGTTATTATGGGTATGAGGAGTTTTAGTCCCCCAGTGATGACAGCGGTACATGTCATTTATGATGTTATTATGGGTATGAGGAGTTTTAGTCCCCCAGTGATGACAGAGGTACATGTCATTTATGATGTTATTATGGGTATGAGGAGTTTTAGTCCCCCAGCGATGACAGAGGTACATGACATTTATGATGTTATTATGGGTATGAGGAGTTTTAGTCCCCCAGCGATGACAGAGGTACATGACATTTATGATGTTATTATGGGTATGAGGAGTTTTAGTCCCCCAGTGATGACAGCGGTACATGACATTTATGATGTTATTATGGGTATGAGGAGTTTTAGTCCCCCAGTGATGACAGAGGTACATGACATTTATGATGTTATTATGGGTATGAGGAGTTTTAGTCCCCAGTGATGACAGAGGTACATGACATTTATGATGTTATTATGGGTATGAGGAGTTTTAGTCCCCAGTGATGACAGAGGTACATGTCATTTATGATGTTATTATGGGTATGAGGAGTTTTAGTCCCCAGTGATGACAGAGGTACATGACATTTATGATGTTATTATGGGTATGAGGAGTTTTAGTCCCCAGTGATGACAGAGGTACATGACATTTATGATGTTATTATGGGTATGAGGAGTTTTAGTCCCCAGTGATGACAGAGGTACATGTCATTTATGATGTTATTATAGGTATGAGGAGTTTTAGTCCCCAGTGATGACAGAGGTACATGTCATTTATGATGTTATTATGGGTATGAGGAGTTTTAGTCCCCAGTGATGACAGAGGTACATGACATTTATGATGTTATTATGGGTATGAGGAGTTTTAGTCCCCAGTGATGACAGAGGTACATGTCATTTATGATGTTATTATGGGTATGAGGAGTTTTAGTCCCCAGTGATGACAGAGGTACATGACATTTATGATGTTATTATGGGTATGAGGAGTTTTAGTCCCCAGAGATGACAGAGGTACATGTCATTTATGATGTTATTATGGGTATGAGGAGTTTTAGTCCCCAGCGATGACAGCGGTACATGTCATTTATGATGTTATTATGGGTATGAGGAGTTTTAGTCCCCAGAGATGACAGAGGTACATGTCATTTATGATGTTATTATGGGTATGAGGAGTTTTAGTCCCCAGAGATGACAGAGGTACATGTCATTTATGATGTTATTATGGGTATGAGGAGTTTTAGTCCCCAGCGATGACAGAGGTACATGACATTTATGATGTTATTATGGGTATGAGGAGTTTTAGTCCCCAGTGATGACAGAGGTACATGTCATTTATGATGTTATTATGGGTATGAGGAGTTTTAGTCCCCCAGTGATGACAGAGGTACATGACATTTATGATGTTATTATGGGTATGAGGAGTTTTAGTCCCCAGCGATGACAGCAGTACATGACATTTATGATGTTATTATGGGTATGAGGAGTTTTAGTCCCCCAGCGATGACAGAGGTACATGACATTTATGATGTTATTATGGGTATGAGGAGTTTTAGTCCCCCAGTGATGACAGAGGTACATGACATTTATGATGTTATTATGGGTATGAGGAGTTTTAGTCCCCAGTGATGACAGAGGTACATGACATTTATGATGTTATTATGGGTATGAGGAGTTTTAGTCCCCAGCGATGACAGCGGTACATGACATTTATGATGTTATTATGGGTATGAGGAGTTTTAGTCCCCCAGTGATGACAGAGGTACATGACATTTATGATGTTATTATGGGTATGAGGAGTTTTAGTCCCCCAGTGATGACAGAGGTACATGACATTTATGATGTTATTATGGGTATGAGGAGTTTTAGTCCCCAGTGATGACAGAGGTACATGTCATTTATGATGTTATTATGGGTATGAGGAGTTTTAGTCCCCAGTGATGACAGCGGTACATGACATTTATGATGTTATTATGGGTATGAGGAGTTTTAGTCCCCCAGTGATGACAGCGGTACATGTCATTTATGATGTTATTATGGGTATGAGGAGTTTTAGTCCCCAGTGATGACAGCGGTACATGACATTTATGATGTTATTATGGGTATGAGGAGTTTTAGACCCCAGTGATGACAGCGGTACATGACATTTATGATGTTATTATGGGTATGAGGAGTTTTAGTCCCCAGCGATGACAGCGGTACATGACATTTATGATGTTATTATGGGTATGAGGAGTTTTAGTCCCCCAGTGATGACAGAGGTACATGACATTTATGATGTTATTATGGGTATGAGGAGTTTTAGTCCCCAGTGATGACAGAGGTACATGACATTTATGATGTTATTATGGGTATGAGGAGTTTTAGTCCCCAGTGATGACAGAGGTACATGTCATTTATGATGTTATTATGGGTATGAGGAGTTTTAGTCCCCCAGCGATGACAGCGGTACATGACATTTATAATGTTATTATGGGTATGAGGAGTTTTAGTCCCCCAGCGATGACAGCGGTACATGACATTTATGATGTTATTATGGGTATGAAGAGTTTTAGTCCCCCAGCGATGACAGCGGTACATGACATTTATGATGTTATTATGGGTATGAGGAGTTTTAGTCCCCAGTGATGACAGAGGTACATGACATTTATGATGTTATTATGGGTATGAGGAGTTTTAGTCCCCAGTGATGACAGCGGTACATGACATTTATGATGTTATTATGGGTATGAGGAGTTTTAGTCCCCAGTGATGACAGAGGTACATGACATTTATGATGTTATTATGGGTATGAGGAGTTTTAGTCCCCCAGCGATGACAGAGGTACATGACATTTATGATGTTATTATGGGTATGAGGAGTTTTAGTCCCCAGCGATGACAGAGGTACATGTCATTTATGATGTTATTATGGGTATGAGGAGTTTTAGTCCCCCAGCGATGACAGAGGTACATGACATTTATGATGTTATTATGGGTATGAGGAGTTTTAGTCCCCAGTGATGACAGAGGTACATGACATTTATGATGTTATTATGGGTATGAGGAGTTTTAGTCCCCAGCGATGACAGAGGTACATGTCATTTATGATGTTATTATGGGTATGAGGAGTTTTAGTCCCCAGCGATGACAGAGGTACATGACATTTATGATGTTATTATGGGTATGAGGAGTTTTAGTCCCCAGTGATAACAGAGGTACATGACATTTATGGTGTTATTATGGGTATGAGGAGTTTTAGTCCCCAGCGATGACAGAGGTACATGACATTTATGATGTTATTATGGGTATGAGGAGTTTTAGTCCCCAGCGATGACAGAGGTACATGACATTTATGATGTTATTATGGGTATGAGGAGTTTTAGTCCCCAGTGATGACAGAGGTACATGTCATTTATGATGTTATTATGTGTATGAGGAGTTTTAGTCCCCCAGTGATGACAGAGGTACATGACATTTATGATGTTATTATGGGTATGAGGAGTTTTAGTCCCCCAGCGATGACAGAGGTACATGACATTTATGATGTTATTATGGGTATGAGGAGTTTTAGTCCCCAGCGATGACAGAGGTACATGACATTTATGATGTTATTATGGGTATGAGGAGTTTTAGTCCCCAGCGATGACAGAGGTACATGACATTTATGATGTTATTATGGGTATGAGGAGTTTTAGTCCCCAGTGATGACAGAGGTACATGACATTTATGATGTTATTATGGGTATGAGGAGTTTTAGTCCCCAGTGATAACAGAGGTACATGACATTTATGATGTTATTATGGGTATGAGGAGTTTTAGTCCCCAGTGATGACAGCGGTACATGTCATTTATGATGTTATTATGGGTATGAGGAGTTTTAGTCCACAGCGATGACAGAGGTACATGACATTTATGGTGTTATTATGGGTATGAGGAGTTTTAGTCCCCAGTGATGACAGAGGTACATGACATTTATGATGTTATTATGGGTATGAGGAGTTTTAGTCCCCAGCGATGACAGAGGTACATGACATTTATGATGTTATTATGGGTATGAGGAGTTTTAGTCCCCAGTGATGACAGAGGTACATGACATTTATGATGTTATTATGGGTATGAGGAGTTTTAGTCCCCAGTGATAACAGAGGTACATGACATTTATGATGTTATTATGGGTATGAGGAGTTTTAGTCCCCAGTGATGACAGCGGTACATGTCATTTATGATGTTATTATGGGTATGAGGAGTTTTAGTCCACAGCGATGACAGAGGTACATGACATTTATGGTGTTATTATGGGTATGAGGAGTTTTAGTCCCCAGTGATGACAGAGGTACATGACATTTATGATGTTATTATGGGTATGAGGAGTTTTAGTCCCCAGTGATGACAGAGGTACATGACATTTATGATGTTATTATGGGTATGAGGAGTTTTAGTCCCCAGTGATGACAGAGGTACATGACATTTATGATGTTATTATGGGTATGAGGAGTTTTAGTCCCCAGTGATGACAGAGGTACATGACATTTATGATGTTATTATGGGTATGAGGAGTTTTAGTCCCCAGTGATAACAGAGGTACATGACATTTATGATGTTATTATGGGTATGAGGAGTTTTAGTCCCCAGTGATGACAGAGGTACATGACATTTATGATGTTATTATGGGTATGAGGAGTTTTAGTCCCCAGTGATGACAGCGGTACATGTCATTTATGGTGTTATTATGGGTATGAGGAGTTTTAGTCCCCCAGCGATGACAGAGGTACATGACATTTATGATGTTATTATGGGTATGAGGAGTTTTAGTCCCCCAGCGATGACAGAGGTACATGACATTTATGATGTTATTATGGGTATGAGGAGTTTTAGTCCCCAGTGATGACAGAGGTACATGTCATTTATGATGTTATTATGGGTATGAGGAGTTTTAGTCCCCAGCGATGACAGAGGTACATGACATTTATGATGTTATTATGGGTATGAGGAGTTTTAGTCCCCAGTGATGACAGAGGTACATGACATTTATGATGTTATTATGGGTATGAGGAGTTTTAGTCCCCCCAGCGATGACAGAGGTACATGACATTTATGATGTTATTATGGGTATGAGGAGTTTTAGTCCCCAGTGATGACAGAGGTACATGACATTTATGATGTTATTATGGGTATGAGGAGTTTTAGTCCCCCCAGCGATGACAGAGGTACATGTCATTTATGATGTTATTATGGGTATGAGGAGTTTTAGTCCCCCAGCGATGACAGAGGTACATGACATTTATGATGTTATTATGGGTATGAGGAGTTTTAGTCCCCAGCGATGACATAGGTACATGACATTTATGATGTTATTATGGGTATGAGGAGTTTTAGTCCCCAGTGATGACAGAGGTACATGACATTTATGATGTTATTATGGGTATGAGGAGTTTTAGTCCCCAGTGATGACAGAGGTACATGTCATTTATGATGTTATTATGGGTATGAGGAGTTTTAGTCCCCAGTGATGACAGCGGTACATGACATTTATGATGTTATTATGGGTATGAGGAGTTTTAGTCCCCAGTGATGACAGAGGTACATGACATTTATGATGTTATTATGGGTATGAGGAGTTTTAGTCTCCAGTGATGACAGCAGTACATGTCATTTATGATGTTATTATGGGTATGAGGAGTTTTAGTCCCCAGTGATGACAGAGGTACATGACATTTATGATGTTATTATGGGTATGAGGAGTTTTAGTCCCCAGTGATGACAGAGGTACATGACATTTATGATGTTATTATGGGTATGAGGAGTTTTAGTCCCCAGCGATGACAGCGGTACATGACATTTATGATGTTATTATGGGTATGAGGAGTTTTAGTCCCCAGTGATGACAGTGGTACATGACATTTATGATGTTATTATGGGTATGAGGAGTTTTAGTCCCCAGCGATGACAGAGGTACATGACATTTATGATGTTATTATGGGTATGAGGAGTTTTAGTCCCCAATGATGACAGAGGTACATGCCATTTATGATGTTATTATGGGTATGAGGAGTTTTAGTCCCCAGCGATGACAGAGGTACATGCCATTTATGATGTTATTATGGGTATGAGGAGTTTTAGTCCCCAGTGATGACAGAGGTACATGTCATTTATGATGTTATTATGGGTATGAGGAGTTTTAGTCCCCAGTGATGACAGAGGTACATGACCTTTATGATGTTATTATGGGTATGAGGAGTTTTAGTCCCCCAGTGATGACAGAGGTACATGACATTTATGATGTTATTATGGGTATGAGGAGTTTTAGTCCCCAGCGATGACAGAGGTACATGTCATTTATGATGTTATTATGGGTATGAGGAGTTTTAGTCCCCCAGCGATGACAGAGGTACATGACATTTATGATGTTATTATGGGTATGAGGAGTTTTAGTCCCCCAGCGATGACAGAGGTACATGACATTTATGATGTTATTATGGGTATGAGGAGTTTTAGTCCCCCAGTGATGACAGCGGTACATGACATTTATGATGTTATTATGGGTATGAGGAGTTTTAGACCCCAGTGATGACAGCGGTACATGACATTTATGATGTTATTATGGGTATGAGGAGTTTTAGTCCCCAGCGATGACAGCGGTACATGACATTTATGATGTTATTATGGGTATGAGGAGTTTTAGTCCCCAGTGATGACAGAGGTACATGACATTTATGATGTTATTATGGGTATGAGGAGTTTTAGTCCCCCAGTGATGACAGAGGTACATGACATTTATGATGTTATTATGGGTATGAGGAGTTTTAGTCCCCAGTGATGACAGCGGTACATGACATTTATGATGTTATTATGGGTATGAGGAGTTTTAGTCCCCCAGTGATGACAGAGGTACATGACATTTATGATGTTATTATGGGTATGAGGAGTTTTAGTCCCCAGTGATGACAGAGGTACATGACATTTATGATGTTATTATGGGTATGAGGAGTTTTAGTCCCCAGCGATGACAGCGGTACATGACATTTATGATGTTATTATGGGTATGAGGAGTTTTAGTCCCCCAGTGATGACAGAGGTACATGACATTTATGATGTTATTATGGGTATGAGGAGTTTTAGTCCCCCAGTGATGACAGAGGTACATGACATTTATGATGTTATTATGGGTATGAGGAGTTTTAGTCCCCAGTGATGACAGCGGTACATGACATTTATGATGTTATTATGGGTATGAGGAGTTTTAGTCCCCCAGCGATGACAGAGGTACATGTCATTTATGATGTTATTATGGGTATGAGGAGTTTTAGTCCCCAGTGATGACAGCGGTACATGACATTTATGATGTTATTATGGGTATGAGGAGTTTTAGACCCCAGTGATGACAGCGGTACATGACATTTATGATGTTATTATGGGTATGAGGAGTTTTAGTCCCCAGCGATGACAGCGGTACATGACATTTATGATGTTATTATGGGTATGAGGAGTTTTAGTCCCCAGTGATGACAGAGGTACATGACATTTATGATGTTATTATGGGTATGAGGAGTTTTAGTCCCCCAGTGATGAGAGAGGTACATGACATTTATGATGTTATTATGGGTATGAGGAGTTTTAGTCCCCAGTGATGACAGAGGTACATGCCATTTATGATGTTATTATGGGTATGAGGAGTTTTAGTCCCCAGTGATGACAGAGGTACATGACATTTATGATGTTATTATGGGTATGAGGAGTTTTAGTCCCCAGTGATGACAGAGGTACATGACATTTATGGTGTTATTATGGGTATGAGGAGTTTTAGTCCCCAGCGATGACAGAGGTACATGACATTTATGATGTTATTATGGGTATGAGGAGTTTTAGTCCCCCAGTGATGACAGAGGTACATGACATTTATGATGTTATTATGGGTATGAGGAGTTTTAGTCCCCCAGTGATGACAGCGGTACATGTCATTTATGATGTTATTATGGGTATGAGGAGTTTTAGTCCCCCAGTGATGACAGAGGTACATGTCATTTATGATGTTATTATGGGTATGAGGAGTTTTAGTCCCCCAGCGATGACAGAGGTACATGACATTTATGATGTTATTATGGGTATGAGGAGTTTTAGTCCCCCAGCGATGACAGAGGTACATGACATTTATGATGTTATTATGGGTATGAGGAGTTTTAGTCCCCCAGTGATGACAGCGGTACATGACATTTATGATGTTATTATGGGTATGAGGAGTTTTAGTCCCCCAGTGATGACAGAGGTACATGACATTTATGATGTTATTATGGGTATGAGGAGTTTTAGTCCCCAGTGATGACAGAGGTACATGACATTTATGATGTTATTATGGGTATGAGGAGTTTTAGTCCCCAGTGATGACAGAGGTACATGTCATTTATGATGTTATTATGGGTATGAGGAGTTTTAGTCCCCAGTGATGACAGAGGTACATGACATTTATGATGTTATTATGGGTATGAGGAGTTTTAGTCCCCAGTGATGACAGAGGTACATGACATTTATGATGTTATTATGGGTATGAGGAGTTTTAGTCCCCAGTGATGACAGAGGTACATGTCATTTATGATGTTATTATAGGTATGAGGAGTTTTAGTCCCCAGTGATGACAGAGGTACATGTCATTTATGATGTTATTATGGGTATGAGGAGTTTTAGTCCCCAGTGATGACAGAGGTACATGACATTTATGATGTTATTATGGGTATGAGGAGTTTTAGTCCCCAGTGATGACAGAGGTACATGTCATTTATGATGTTATTATGGGTATGAGGAGTTTTAGTCCCCAGTGATGACAGAGGTACATGACATTTATGATGTTATTATGGGTATGAGGAGTTTTAGTCCCCAGAGATGACAGAGGTACATGTCATTTATGATGTTATTATGGGTATGAGGAGTTTTAGTCCCCAGCGATGACAGCGGTACATGTCATTTATGATGTTATTATGGGTATGAGGAGTTTTAGTCCCCAGAGATGACAGAGGTACATGTCATTTATGATGTTATTATGGGTATGAGGAGTTTTAGTCCCCAGAGATGACAGAGGTACATGTCATTTATGATGTTATTATGGGTATGAGGAGTTTTAGTCCCCAGCGATGACAGAGGTACATGACATTTATGATGTTATTATGGGTATGAGGAGTTTTAGTCCCCAGTGATGACAGAGGTACATGTCATTTATGATGTTATTATGGGTATGAGGAGTTTTAGTCCCCCAGTGATGACAGAGGTACATGACATTTATGATGTTATTATGGGTATGAGGAGTTTTAGTCCCCAGCGATGACAGCAGTACATGACATTTATGATGTTATTATGGGTATGAGGAGTTTTAGTCCCCCAGCGATGACAGAGGTACATGACATTTATGATGTTATTATGGGTATGAGGAGTTTTAGTCCCCCAGTGATGACAGAGGTACATGACATTTATGATGTTATTATGGGTATGAGGAGTTTTAGTCCCCAGTGATGACAGAGGTACATGACATTTATGATGTTATTATGGGTATGAGGAGTTTTAGTCCCCAGCGATGACAGCGGTACATGACATTTATGATGTTATTATGGGTATGAGGAGTTTTAGTCCCCCAGTGATGACAGAGGTACATGACATTTATGATGTTATTATGGGTATGAGGAGTTTTAGTCCCCCAGTGATGACAGAGGTACATGACATTTATGATGTTATTATGGGTATGAGGAGTTTTAGTCCCCAGTGATGACAGAGGTACATGTCATTTATGATG
Organism: Rana muscosa; assembly: GCA_029206835.1. NCBI lineage: Eukaryota > Metazoa > Chordata > Amphibia > Anura > Ranidae > Rana > Rana muscosa. The sequence continues at coordinate 48,112 of JARGYO010005619.1, read as the reverse complement.
TTATTATGGGTATGAGGAGTTTTAGTCCCCAGTGATGACAGCGGTACATGACATTTATGATGTTATTATGGGTATGAGGAGTTTTAGTCCCCCAGTGATGACAGCGGTACATGTCATTTATGATGTTATTATGGGTATGAGGAGTTTTAGTCCCCAGTGATGACAGCGGTACATGACATTTATGATGTTATTATGGGTATGAGGAGTTTTAGACCCCAGTGATGACAGCGGTACATGACATTTATGATGTTATTATGGGTATGAGGAGTTTTAGTCCCCAGCGATGACAGCGGTACATGACATTTATGATGTTATTATGGGTATGAGGAGTTTTAGTCCCCCAGTGATGACAGAGGTACATGACATTTATGATGTTATTATGGGTATGAGGAGTTTTAGTCCCCAGTGATGACAGAGGTACATGACATTTATGATGTTATTATGGGTATGAGGAGTTTTAGTCCCCAGTGATGACAGAGGTACATGTCATTTATGATGTTATTATGGGTATGAGGAGTTTTAGTCCCCCAGCGATGACAGCGGTACATGACATTTATAATGTTATTATGGGTATGAGGAGTTTTAGTCCCCCAGCGATGACAGCGGTACATGACATTTATGATGTTATTATGGGTATGAAGAGTTTTAGTCCCCCAGCGATGACAGCGGTACATGACATTTATGATGTTATTATGGGTATGAGGAGTTTTAGTCCCCAGTGATGACAGAGGTACATGACATTTATGATGTTATTATGGGTATGAGGAGTTTTAGTCCCCAGTGATGACAGCGGTACATGACATTTATGATGTTATTATGGGTATGAGGAGTTTTAGTCCCCAGTGATGACAGAGGTACATGACATTTATGATGTTATTATGGGTATGAGGAGTTTTAGTCCCCCAGCGATGACAGAGGTACATGACATTTATGATGTTATTATGGGTATGAGGAGTTTTAGTCCCCAGCGATGACAGAGGTACATGTCATTTATGATGTTATTATGGGTATGAGGAGTTTTAGTCCCCCAGCGATGACAGAGGTACATGACATTTATGATGTTATTATGGGTATGAGGAGTTTTAGTCCCCAGTGATGACAGAGGTACATGACATTTATGATGTTATTATGGGTATGAGGAGTTTTAGTCCCCAGCGATGACAGAGGTACATGTCATTTATGATGTTATTATGGGTATGAGGAGTTTTAGTCCCCAGCGATGACAGAGGTACATGACATTTATGATGTTATTATGGGTATGAGGAGTTTTAGTCCCCAGTGATAACAGAGGTACATGACATTTATGGTGTTATTATGGGTATGAGGAGTTTTAGTCCCCAGCGATGACAGAGGTACATGACATTTATGATGTTATTATGGGTATGAGGAGTTTTAGTCCCCAGCGATGACAGAGGTACATGACATTTATGATGTTATTATGGGTATGAGGAGTTTTAGTCCCCAGTGATGACAGAGGTACATGTCATTTATGATGTTATTATGTGTATGAGGAGTTTTAGTCCCCCAGTGATGACAGAGGTACATGACATTTATGATGTTATTATGGGTATGAGGAGTTTTAGTCCCCCAGCGATGACAGAGGTACATGACATTTATGATGTTATTATGGGTATGAGGAGTTTTAGTCCCCAGCGATGACAGAGGTACATGACATTTATGATGTTATTATGGGTATGAGGAGTTTTAGTCCCCAGCGATGACAGAGGTACATGACATTTATGATGTTATTATGGGTATGAGGAGTTTTAGTCCCCAGTGATGACAGAGGTACATGACATTTATGATGTTATTATGGGTATGAGGAGTTTTAGTCCCCAGTGATAACAGAGGTACATGACATTTATGATGTTATTATGGGTATGAGGAGTTTTAGTCCCCAGTGATGACAGCGGTACATGTCATTTATGATGTTATTATGGGTATGAGGAGTTTTAGTCCACAGCGATGACAGAGGTACATGACATTTATGGTGTTATTATGGGTATGAGGAGTTTTAGTCCCCAGTGATGACAGAGGTACATGACATTTATGATGTTATTATGGGTATGAGGAGTTTTAGTCCCCAGTGATGACAGAGGTACATGACATTTATGATGTTATTATGGGTATGAGGAGTTTTAGTCCCCAGTGATAACAGAGGTACATGACATTTATGATGTTATTATGGGTATGAGGAGTTTTAGTCCCCAGTGATGACAGCGGTACATGTCATTTATGATGTTATTATGGGTATGAGGAGTTTTAGTCCACAGCGATGACAGAGGTACATGACATTTATGGTGTTATTATGGGTATGAGGAGTTTTAGTCCCCAGTGATGACAGAGGTACATGACATTTATGATGTTATTATGGGTATGAGGAGTTTTAGTCCCCAGTGATGACAGAGGTACATGACATTTATGATGTTATTATGGGTATGAGGAGTTTTAGTCCCCAGTGATGACAGAGGTACATGACATTTATGATGTTATTATGGGTATGAGGAGTTTTAGTCCCCAGTGATGACAGAGGTACATGACATTTATGATGTTATTATGGGTATGAGGAGTTTTAGTCCCCAGTGATAACAGAGGTACATGACATTTATGATGTTATTATGGGTATGAGGAGTTTTAGTCCCCAGTGATGACAGAGGTACATGACATTTATGATGTTATTATGGGTATGAGGAGTTTTAGTCCCCAGTGATGACAGCGGTACATGTCATTTATGGTGTTATTATGGGTATGAGGAGTTTTAGTCCCCCAGCGATGACAGAGGTACATGACATTTATGATGTTATTATGGGTATGAGGAGTTTTAGTCCCCCAGCGATGACAGAGGTACATGACATTTATGATGTTATTATGGGTATGAGGAGTTTTAGTCCCCAGTGATGACAGAGGTACATGTCATTTATGATGTTATTATGGGTATGAGGAGTTTTAGTCCCCAGCGATGACAGAGGTACATGACATTTATGATGTTATTATGGGTATGAGGAGTTTTAGTCCCCAGTGATGACAGAGGTACATGACATTTATGATGTTATTATGGGTATGAGGAGTTTTAGTCCCCCCAGCGATGACAGAGGTACATGACATTTATGATGTTATTATGGGTATGAGGAGTTTTAGTCCCCAGTGATGACAGAGGTACATGCCATTTATGATGTTATTATGGGTATGAGGAGTTTTAGTCCCCCCAGCGATGACAGAGGTACATGTCATTTATGATGTTATTATGGGTATGAGGAGTTTTAGTCCCCAGCGATGACATAGGTACATGACATTTATGATGTTATTATGGGTATGAGGAGTTTTAGTCCCCAGTGATGACAGAGGTACATGACATTTATGATGTTATTATGGGTATGAGGAGTTTTAGTCCCCAGTGATGACAGAGGTACATGTCATTTATGATGTTATTATGGGTATGAGGAGTTTTAGTCCCCAGTGATGACAGCGGTACATGACATTTATGATGTTATTATGGGTATGAGGAGTTTTAGTCCCCAGTGATGACAGAGGTACATGACATTTATGATGTTATTATGGGTATGAGGAGTTTTAGTCTCCAGTGATGACAGAGGTACATGTCATTTATGATGTTATTATGGGTATGAGGAGTTTTAGTCCCCAGTGATGACAGCGGTACATGACATTTATGATGTTATTATGGGTATGAGGAGTTTTAGTCCCCCCAGCGATGACAGAGGTACATGACATTTATGATGTTATTATGGGTATGAGGAGTTTTAGTCCCCCCAGCGATGACAGAGGTACATGTCATTTATGATGTTATTATGGGTATGAGGAGTTTTAGTCCCCCAGCGATGACAGAGGTACATGACATTTATGATGTTATTATGGGTATGAGGAGTTTTAGTCCCCAGCGATGACATAGGTACATGACATTTATGATGTTATTATGGGTATGAGGAGTTTTAGTCCCCAGTGATGACAGAGGTACATGACATTTATGATGTTATTATGGGTATGAGGAGTTTTAGTCCCCAGTGATGACAGAGGTACATGTCATTTATGATGTTATTATGGGTATGAGGAGTTTTAGTCCCCAGTGATGACAGCGGTACATGACATTTATGATGTTATTATGGGTATGAGGAGTTTTAGTCCCCAGTGATGACAGAGGTACATGACATTTATGATGTTATTATGGGTATGAGGAGTTTTAGTCTCCAGTGATGACAGCAGTACATGTCATTTATGATGTTATTATGGGTATGAGGAGTTTTAGTCCCCAGTGATGACAGAGGTACATGACATTTATGATGTTATTATGGGTATGAGGAGTTTTAGTCCCCAGTGATGACAGAGGTACATGACATTTATGATGTTATTATGGGTATGAGGAGTTTTAGTCCCCAGCGATGACAGCGGTACATGACATTTATGATGTTATTATGGGTATGAGGAGTTTTAGTCCCCAGTGATGACAGTGGTACATGACATTTATGATGTTATTATGGGTATGAGGAGTTTTAGTCCCCAGCGATGACAGAGGTACATGCCATTTATGATGTTATTATGGGTATGAGGAGTTTTAGTCCCCAGCGATGACAGAGGTACATGCCATTTATGATGTTATTATGGGTATGAGGAGTTTTAGTCCCCAGTGATGACAGAGGTACATGTCATTTATGATGTTATTATGGGTATGAGGAGTTTTAGTCCCCAGTGATGACAGAGGTACATGACCTTTATGATGTTATTATGGGTATGAGGAGTTTTAGTCCCCCAGTGATGACAGAGGTACATGACATTTATGATGTTATTATGGGTATGAGGAGTTTTAGTCCCCAGCGATGACAGAGGTACATGTCATTTATGATGTTATTATGGGTATGAGGAGTTTTAGTCCCCCAGCGATGACAGAGGTACATGACATTTATGATGTTATTATGGGTATGAGGAGTTTTAGTCCCCCAGCGATGACAGAGGTACATGACATTTATGATGTTATTATGGGTATGAGGAGTTTTAGTCCCCAGCGATGACAGAGGTACATGACATTTATGATGTTATTATGGGTATGAGGAGTTTTAGTTCCCAGAGATGACAGAGGTACATGACATTTATGATGTTATTATGGGTATGAGGAGTTTTAGTCCCCCAGTGATGACAGAGGTACATGACATTTATGATGTTATTATGGGTATGAGGAGTTTTAGTCCCCAGCGATGACAGAGGTACATGACATTTATGATGTTATTATGGGTATGAGGAGTTTTAGTCCCCAGCGATGACAGCGGTACATGTCATTTATGATGTTATTATGGGTATGAGGAGTTTTAGTCCCCAGTGATGACAGCGGTACATGTCATTTATGATGTTATTATGGGTATGAGGAGTTTTAGTCCCCAGCGATGACAGAGGTACATGTCATTTATGGTGTTATTATGGGTATGAGGAGTTTTAGTCCCCCAGCGATGACAGAGGTACATGACATTTATGATGTTATTATGGGTATGAGGAGTTTTAGTCCCCCAGCGATGACAGAGGTACATGACATTTATGATGTTATTATGGGTATGAGGAGTTTTAGTCCCCAGTGATGACAGAGGTACATGTCATTTATGATGTTATTATGGGTATGAGGAGTTTTAGTCCCCAGTGATGACAGCGGTACATGACATTTATGATGTTATTATGGGTATGAGGAGTTTTAGTCCCCAGTGATGACAGAGGTACATGACATTTATGATGTTATTATGGGTATGAGGAGTTTTAGTCCCCAGCGATGACAGCGGTACATGACATTTATGATGTTATTATGGGTATGAGGAGTTTTAGTCCCCAGTGATGACAGAGGTACATGACATTTATGATGTTATTATGGGTATGAGGAGTTTTAGTCCCCAGTGATGACAGAGGTACATACCATTTATGATGTTATTATGGGTATGAGGAGTTTTAGTCCCCAGTGATGACAGAGGTACATGACATTTATGATGTTATTATGGGTATGAGGAGTTTTAGTCCCCAGTGATGACAGAGGTACATGACATTTATGATGTTATTATGGGTATGAGGAGTTTTAGTTCCCAGAGATGACAGAGGTACATGACATTTATGATGTTATTATGGGTATGAGGAGTTTTAGTCCCCCAGTGATGACAGAGGTACATGACATTTATGATGTTATTATGGGTATGAGGAGTTTTAGTCCCCAGCGATGACAGAGGTACATGACATTTATGATGTTATTATGGGTATGAGGAGTTTTAGTCCCCCAGCGATGACAGAGGTACATGACATTTATGATGTTATTATGGGTATGAGGAGTTTTAGTCCCCAGTGATGACAGAGGTACATGTCATTTATGATGTTATTATGGGTATGAGGAGTTTTAGTCCCCCAGTGATGACAGAGGTACATGACATTTATGATGTTATTATGGGTATGAGGAGTTTTAGTCCCCCAGTGATGACAGCGGTACATGACATTTATGATGTTATTATGGGTATGAGGAGTTTTAGACCCCAGTGATGACAGCGGTACATGACATTTATGATGTTATTATGGGTATGAGGAGTTTTAGTCCCCAGCGATGACAGCGGTACATGACATTTATGATGTTATTATGGGTATGAGGAGTTTTAGTCCCCAGTGATGACAGAGGTACATGACATTTATGATGTTATTATGGGTATGAGGAGTTTTAGTCCCCCAGTGATGACAGAGGTACATGACATTTATGATGTTATTATGGGTATGAGGAGTTTTAGTCCCCAGTGATGACAGCGGTACATGACATTTATGATGTTATTATGGGTATGAGGAGTTTTAGTCCCCCAGTGATGACAGAGGTACATGACATTTATGATGTTATTATGGGTATGAGGAGTTTTAGTCCCCAGTGATGACAGAGGTACATGACATTTATGATGTTATTATGGGTATGAGGAGTTTTAGTCCCCAGCGATGACAGCGGTACATGACATTTATGATGTTATTATGGGTATGAGGAGTTTTAGTCCCCCAGTGATGACAGAGGTACATGACATTTATGATGTTATTATGGGTATGAGGAGTTTTAGTCCCCCAGTGATGACAGAGGTACATGACATTTATGATGTTATTATGGGTATGAGGAGTTTTAGTCCCCAGTGATGACAGCGGTACATGACATTTATGATGTTATTATGGGTATGAGGAGTTTTAGTCCCCCAGCGATGACAGAGGTACATGTCATTTATGATGTTATTATGGGTATGAGGAGTTTTAGTCCCCAGTGATGACAGCGGTACATGACATTTATGATGTTATTATGGGTATGAGGAGTTTTAGACCCCAGTGATGACAGCGGTACATGACATTTATGATGTTATTATGGGTATGAGGAGTTTTAGTCCCCAGCGATGACAGCGGTACATGACATTTATGATGTTATTATGGGTATGAGGAGTTTTAGTCCCCAGTGATGACAGAGGTACATGACATTTATGATGTTATTATGGGTATGAGGAGTTTTAGTCCCCCAGTGATGAGAGAGGTACATGACATTTATGATGTTATTATGGGTATGAGGAGTTTTAGTCCCCAGTGATGACAGAGGTACATGCCATTTATGATGTTATTATGGGTATGAGGAGTTTTAGTCCCCCAGTGATGACAGAGGTACATGACATTTATGATGTTATTATGGGTATGAGGAGTTTTAGTCCCCAGTGATGACAGAGGTACATGACATTTATGGTGTTATTATGGGTATGAGGAGTTTTAGTCCCCAGCGATGACAGAGGTACATGACATTTATGATGTTATTATGGGTATGAGGAGTTTTAGTCCCCCAGTGATGACAGAGGTACATGACATTTATGATGTTATTATGGGTATGAGGAGTTTTAGTCCCCCAGTGATGACAGCGGTACATGTCATTTATGATGTTATTATGGGTATGAGGAGTTTTAGTCCCCCAGTGATGACAGAGGTACATGTCATTTATGATGTTATTATGGGTATGAGGAGTTTTAGTCCCCCAGCGATGACAGAGGTACATGACATTTATGATGTTATTATGGGTATGAGGAGTTTTAGTCCCCCAGCGATGACAGAGGTACATGACATTTATGATGTTATTATGGGTATGAGGAGTTTTAGTCCCCCAGTGATGACAGCGGTACATGACATTTATGATGTTATTATGGGTATGAGGAGTTTTAGTCCCCCAGTGATGACAGAGGTACATGACATTTATGATGTTATTATGGGTATGAGGAGTTTTAGTCCCCAGTGATGACAGAGGTACATGACATTTATGATGTTATTATGGGTATGAGGAGTTTTAGTCCCCAGTGATGACAGAGGTACATGTCATTTATGATGTTATTATGGGTATGAGGAGTTTTAGTCCCCAGTGATGACAGAGGTACATGACATTTATGATGTTATTATGGGTATGAGGAGTTTTAGTCCCCAGTGATGACAGAGGTACATGACATTTATGATGTTATTATGGGTATGAGGAGTTTTAGTCCCCAGTGATGACAGAGGTACATGTCATTTATGATGTTATTATAGGTATGAGGAGTTTTAGTCCCCAGTGATGACAGAGGTACATGTCATTTATGATGTTATTATGGGTATGAGGAGTTTTAGTCCCCAGTGATGACAGAGGTACATGACATTTATGATGTTATTATGGGTATGAGGAGTTTTAGTCCCCAGTGATGACAGAGGTACATGTCATTTATGATGTTATTATGGGTATGAGGAGTTTTAGTCCCCAGTGATGACAGAGGTACATGACATTTATGATGTTATTATGGGTATGAGGAGTTTTAGTCCCCAGAGATGACAGAGGTACATGTCATTTATGATGTTATTATGGGTATGAGGAGTTTTAGTCCCCAGCGATGACAGCGGTACATGTCATTTATGATGTTATTATGGGTATGAGGAGTTTTAGTCCCCAGAGATGACAGAGGTACATGTCATTTATGATGTTATTATGGGTATGAGGAGTTTTAGTCCCCAGAGATGACAGAGGTACATGTCATTTATGATGTTATTATGGGTATGAGGAGTTTTAGTCCCCAGCGATGACAGAGGTACATGACATTTATGATGTTATTATGGGTATGAGGAGTTTTAGTCCCCAGTGATGACAGAGGTACATGTCATTTATGATGTTATTATGGGTATGAGGAGTTTTAGTCCCCCAGTGATGACAGAGGTACATGACATTTATGATGTTATTATGGGTATGAGGAGTTTTAGTCCCCAGCGATGACAGCAGTACATGACATTTATGATGTTATTATGGGTATGAGGAGTTTTAGTCCCCCAGCGATGACAGAGGTACATGACATTTATGATGTTATTATGGGTATGAGGAGTTTTAGTCCCCCAGTGATGACAGAGGTACATGACATTTATGATGTTATTATGGGTATGAGGAGTTTTAGTCCCCAGTGATGACAGAGGTACATGACATTTATGATGTTATTATGGGTATGAGGAGTTTTAGTCCCCAGCGATGACAGCGGTACATGACATTTATGATGTTATTATGGGTATGAGGAGTTTTAGTCCCCCAGTGATGACAGAGGTACATGACATTTATGATGTTATTATGGGTATGAGGAGTTTTAGTCCCCCAGTGATGACAGAGGTACATGACATTTATGATGTTATTATGGGTATGAGGAGTTTTAGTCCCCAGTGATGACAGAGGTACATGTCATTTATGATGTTATTATGGGTATGAGGAGTTTTAGTCCCCAGTGATGACAGCGGTACATGACATTTATGATGTTATTATGGGTATGAGGAGTTTTAGTCCCCCAGTGATGACAGCGGTACATGTCATTTATGATGTTATTATGGGTATGAGGAGTTTTAGTCCCCAGTGATGACAGCGGTACATGACATTTATGATGTTATTATGGGTATGAGGAGTTTTAGACCCCAGTGATGACAGCGGTACATGACATTTATGATGTTATTATGGGTATGAGGAGTTTTAGTCCCCAGCGATGACAGCGGTACATGACATTTATGATGTTATTATGGGTATGAGGAGTTTTAGTCCCCCAGTGATGACAGAGGTACATGACATTTATGATGTTATTATGGGTATGAGGAGTTTTAGTCCCCAGTGATGACAGAGGTACATGACATTTATGATGTTATTATGGGTATGAGGAGTTTTAGTCCCCAGTGATGACAGAGGTACATGTCATTTATGATGTTATTATGGGTATGAGGAGTTTTAGTCCCCCAGCGATGACAGCGGTACATGACATTTATAATGTTATTATGGGTATGAGGAGTTTTAGTCCCCCAGCGATGACAGCGGTACATGACATTTATGATGTTATTATGGGTATGAAGAGTTTTAGTCCCCCAGCGATGACAGCGGTACATGACATTTATGATGTTATTATGGGTATGAGGAGTTTTAGTCCCCAGTGATGACAGAGGTACATGACATTTATGATGTTATTATGGGTATGAGGAGTTTTAGTCCCCAGTGATGACAGCGGTACATGACATTTATGATGTTATTATGGGTATGAGGAGTTTTAGTCCCCAGTGATGACAGAGGTACATGACATTTATGATGTTATTATGGGTATGAGGAGTTTTAGTCCCCCAGCGATGACAGAGGTACATGACATTTATGATGTTATTATGGGTATGAGGAGTTTTAGTCCCCAGCGATGACAGAGGTACATGTCATTTATGATGTTATTATGGGTATGAGGAGTTTTAGTCCCCCAGCGATGACAGAGGTACATGACATTTATGATGTTATTATGGGTATGAGGAGTTTTAGTCCCCCAGCGATGACAGAGGTACATGACATTTATGATGTTATTATGGGTATGAGGAGTTTTAGTCCCCAGCGATGACAGAGGTACATGACATTTATGATGTTATTATGGGTATGAGGAGTTTTAGTTCCCAGAGATGACAGAGGTACATGACATTTATGATGTTATTATGGGTATGAGGAGTTTTAGTCCCCCAGTGATGACAGAGGTACATGACATTTATGATGTTATTATGGGTATGAGGAGTTTTAGTCCCCAGCGATGACAGAGGTACATGACATTTATGATGTTATTATGGGTATGAGGAGTTTTAGTCCCCAGCGATGACAGCGGTACATGTCATTTATGATGTTATTATGGGTATGAGGAGTTTTAGTCCCCAGTGATGACAGCGGTACATGTCATTTATGGTGTTATTATGGGTATGAGGAGTTTTAGTCCCCAGCGATGACAGAGGTACATGTCATTTATGGTGTTATTATGGGTATGAGGAGTTTTAGTCCCCCAGCGATGACAGAGGTACATGACATTTATGATGTTATTATGGGTATGAGGAGTTTTAGTCCCCCAGCGATGACAGAGGTACATGACATTTATGATGTTATTATGGGTATGAGGAGTTTTAGTCCCCAGTGATGACAGAGGTACATGTCATTTATGATGTTATTATGGGTATGAGGAGTTTTAGTCCCCAGTGATGACAGCGGTACATGACATTTATGATGTTATTATGGGTATGAGGAGTTTTAGTCCCCAGTGATGACAGAGGTACATGACATTTATGATGTTATTATGGGTATGAGGAGTTTTAGTCCCCAGCGATGACAGCGGTACATGACATTTATGATGTTATTATGGGTATGAGGAGTTTTAGTCCCCAGTGATGACAGAGGTACATGACATTTATGATGTTATTATGGGTATGAGGAGTTTTAGTCCCCAGTGATGACAGAGGTACATGACATTTATGATGTTATTATGGGTATGAGGAGTTTTAGTCCCCAGTGATGACAGAGGTACATACCATTTATGATGTTATTATGGGTATGAGGAGTTTTAGTCCCCAGTGATGACAGAGGTACATGACATTTATGATGTTATTATGGGTATGAGGAGTTTTAGTCCCCAGTGATGACAGAGGTACATGACATTTATGATGTTATTATGAGTATGAGGAGTTTTAGTCCCCAGTGATGACAGAGGTACATGACATTTATGATGTTATTATGGGTATGAGGAGTTTTAGTTCCCAGAGATGACAGAGGTACATGACATTTATGATGTTATTATGGGTATGAGGAGTTTTAGTCCCCCAGTGATGACAGCGGTACATGACATTTATGATGTTATTATGGGTATGAGGAGTTTTAGTCCCCAGTGATGACAGAGGTACATGACATTTATGATGTTATTATGGGTATGAGGAGTTTTAGTCCCCAGCGATGACAGCGGTACATGACATTTATGATGTTATTATGGGTATGAGGAGTTTTAGTCCCCAGTGATGACAGAGGTACATGACATTTATGATGTTATTATGGGTATGAGGAGTTTTAGTCCCCAGTGATGACAGAGGTACATGACATTTATGATGTTATTATGGGTATGAGGAGTTTTAGTCCCCAGTGATGACAGAGGTACATACCATTTATGATGTTATTATGGGTATGAGGAGTTTTAGTCCCCAGTGATGACAGAGGTACATGACATTTATGATGTTATTATGGGTATGAGGAGTTTTAGTCCCCAGTGATGACAGAGGTACATGACATTTATGATGTTATTATGAGTATGAGGAGTTTTAGTCCCCAGTGATGACAGAGGTACATGACATTTATGATGTTATTATGGGTATGAGGAGTTTTAGTTCCCAGAGATGACAGAGGTACATGACATTTATGATGTTATTATGGGTATGAGGAGTTTTAGTCCCCCAGTGATGACAGCGGTACATGACATTTATGATGTTATTATGGGTATGAGGAGTTTTAGTCCCCAGCGATGACAGAGGTACATGACATTTATGATGTTATTATGGGTATGAGGAGTTTTAGTCCCCCAGCGATGACAGAGGTACATGACATTTATGATGTTATTATGGGTATGAGGAGTTTTAGTCCCCAGTGATGACAGAGGTACATGTCATTTATGATGTTATTATGGGTATGAGGAGTTTTAGTCCCCCAGTGATGACAGAGGTACATGACATTTATGATGTTATTATGGGTATGAGGAGTTTTAGTCCCCCAGTGATGACAGCGGTACATGACATTTATGATGTTATTATGGGTATGAGGAGTTTTAGACCCCAGTGATGACAGCGGTACATGACATTTATGATGTTATTATGGGTATGAGGAGTTTTAGTCCCCAGCGATGACAGCGGTACATGACATTTATGATGTTATTATGGGTATGAGGAGTTTTAGTCCCCAGTGATGACAGAGGTACATGACATTTATGATGTTATTATGGGTATGAGGAGTTTTAGTCCCCCAGTGATGACAGAGGTACATGACATTTATGATGTTATTATGGGTATGAGGAGTTTTAGTCCCCAGTGATGACAGAGGTACATGACATTTATGATGTTATTATGGGTATGAGGAGTTTTAGTCCCCAGTGATGACAGAGGTACATGACATTTATGATGTTATTATGGGTATGAGGAGTTTTAGTCCCCCAGTGATGACAGAGGTACATGACATTTATGATGTTATTATGGGTATGAGGAGTTTTAGTCCCCCAGTGATGACAGAGGTACATGACATTTATGATGTTATTATGGGTATGAGGAGTTTTAGACCCCAGTGATGACAGCGGTACATGACATTTATGATGTTATTATGGGTATGAGGAGTTTTAGTCCCCAGCGATGACAGCGGTACATGACATTTATGATGTTATTATGGGTATGAGGAGTTTTAGTCCCCAGCGATGACAGAGGTACATGACATTTATGATGTTATAATGGGTATGAGGAGTTTTAGTCCCCCAGCGATGACAGAGGTACATGACATTTATGATGTTATTATGGGTATGAGGAGTTTTAGTCCCCAGTGATGACAGAGGTACATGACATTTATGATGTTATTATGGGTATGAGGAGTTTTAGTCCCCAGTGATGACAGAGGTACATGACATTTATGATGTTATTATGGGTATGAGGAGTTTTAGTCCCCCAGTGATGAGAGAGGTACATGACATTTATGATGTTATTATGGGTATGAGGAGTTTTAGTCCCCAGTGATGACAGAGGTACATGCCATTTATGATGTTATTATGGGTATGAGGAGTTTTAGTCCCCAGTGATGACAGAGGTACATGACATTTATGATGTTATTATGGGTATGAGGAGTTTTAGTCCCCAGTGATGACAGAGGTACATGACATTTATGATGTTATTATGGGTATGAGGAGTTTTAGTCCCCAGTGATGACAGAGGTACATGACATTTATGGTGTTATTATGGGTATGAGGAGTTTTAGTCCCCCAGTGATGACAGAGGTACATGACATTTATGATGTTATTATGGGTATGAGGAGTTTTAGTCCCCCAGTGATGACAGCGGTACATGTCATTTATGATGTTATTATGGGTATGAGGAGTTTTAGTCCCCCAGCGATGATAGAGGTACATGTCATTTATGATGTTATTATGGGTATGAGGAGTTTTAGTCCCCAGTGATGACAGAGGTACATGACATTTATGATGTTATTATGGGTATGAGGAGTTTTAGTCCCCCAGTGATGACAGAGGTACATGACATTTATGATGTTATTATGGGTATGAGGAGTTTTAGTCCCCCAGTGATGACAGCGGTACATGTCATTTATGATGTTATTATGGGTATGAGGAGTTTTAGTCCCCCAGTGATGACAGAGGTACATGTCATTTATGATGTTATTATGGGTATGAGGAATTTTAGTCCCCCAGCGATGACAGAGGTACATGACATTTATGATGTTATTATGGGTATGAGGAGTTTTAGTCCCCCAGCGATGACAGAGGTACATGACATTTATGATGTTATTATGGGTATGAGGAGTTTTAGTCCCCAGTGATGACAGAGGTACATGACATTTATGATGTTATTATGGGTATGAGGAGTTTTAGTCCCCAGTGATGACAGAGGTACATGACATTTATGATGTTATTATGGGTATGAGGAGTTTTAGTCCCCCAGTGATGACAGAGGTACATGACATTTATGATGTTATTATGGGTATGAGGAGTTTTAGTCCCCAGTGATGACAGAGGTACATGTCATTTATGATGTTATTATGGGTATGAGGAGTTTTAGTCCCCAGTGATGACAGAGGTACATGACATTTATGATATTATGGGTATGAGGAGTTTTAGTCCCCCAGTGATGACAGCGGTACATGACATTTATGATGTTATTATGGGTATGAGGAGTTTTAGTCCCCCAGTGATGACAGAGGTACATGTCATTTATGATGTTATTATGGGTATGAGGAGTTTTAGTCCCCAGCGATGACAGAGGTACATGACATTTATGATGTTATTATGGGTATGAGGAGTTTTAGTCCCCAGTGATGACAGAGGTACATGACATTTATGATGTTATTATGGGTATGAGGAGTTTTAGTCCCCAGTGATGACAGAGGTACATGTCATTTATGATGTTATTATAGGTATGAGGAGTTTTAGTCCCCAGTGATGACAGAGGTACATGACATTTATGATGTTATTATGGGTATGAGGAGTTTTAGTCCCCAGAGATGACAGAGGTACATGACATTTATGATGTTATTATGGGTATGAGGAGTTTTAGTCCCCAGTGATGACAGAGGTACATGTCATTTATGATGTTATTATGGGTATGAGGAGTTTTAGTCCCCCAGTGATGACAGAGGTACATGACATTTATGATGTTATTATGGGTATGAGGAGTTTTAGTCCCCAGCGATGACAGCAGTACATGACATTTATGATGTTATTATGGGTATGAGGAGTTTTAGTCCCCCAGCGATGACAGAGGTACATGACATTTATGATGTTATTATGGGTATGAGGAGTTTTAGTCCCCCAGTGATGACAGAGGTACATGACATTTATGATGTTATTATGGGTATGAGGAGTTTTAGTCCCCAGTGATGACAGAGGTACATGACATTTATGATGTTATTATGGGTATGAGGAGTTTTAGTCCCCAGCGATGACAGCGGTACATGACATTTATGATGTTATTATGGGTATGAGGAGTTTTAGTCCCCCAGTGATGACAGAGGTACATGACATTTATGATGTTATTATGGGTATGAGGAGTTTTAGTCCCCCAGTGATGACAGAGGTACATGACATTTATGATGTTATTATGGGTATGAGGAGTTTTAGTCCCCAGTGATGACAGAGGTACATGTCATTTATGATGTTATTATGGGTATGAGGAGTTTTAGTCCCCAGTGATGACAGCGGTACATGACATTTATGATGTTATTATGGGTATGAGGAGTTTTAGTCCCCCAGTGATGACAGCGGTACATGTCATTTATGATGTTATTATGGGTATGAGGAGTTTTAGACCCCAGTGATGACAGCGGTACATGACATTTATGATGTTATTATGGGTATGAGGAGTTTTAGTCCCCAGCGATGACAGCGGTACATGACATTTATGATGTTATTATGGGTATGAGGAGTTTTAGTCCCCCAGTGATGACAGAGGTACATGACATTTATGATGTTATTATGGGTATGAGGAGTTTTAGTCCCCAGTGATGACAGAGGTACATGACATTTATGATGTTATTATGGGTATGAGGAGTTTTAGTCCCCAGTGATGACAGAGGTACATGTCATTTATGATGTTATTATGGGTATGAGGAGTTTTAGTCCCCCAGCGATGACAGCGGTACATGACATTTATAATGTTATTATGGGTATGAGGAGTTTTAGTCCCCCAGCGATGACAGCGGTACATGACATTTATGATGTTATTATGGGTATGAAGAGTTTTAGTCCCCCAGCGATGACAGCGGTACATGACATTTATGATGTTATTATGGGTATGAGGAGTTTTAGTCCCCAGTGATGACAGAGGTACATGACATTTATGATGTTATTATGGGTATGAGGAGTTTTAGTCCCCCAGTGATGACAGAGGTACATGACATTTATGATGTTATTATGGGTATGAGGAGTTTTAGTCCCCAGTGATGACAGCGGTACATGACATTTATGATGTTATTATGGGTATGAGGAGTTTTAGTCCCCAGTGATGACAGAGGTACATGACATTTATGATGTTATTATGGGTATGAGGAGTTTTAGTCCCCCAGCGATGACAGAGGTACATGACATTTATGATGTTATTATGGGTATGAGGAGTTTTAGTCCCCAGCGATGACAGCGGTACATGTCATTTATGATGTTATTATGGGTATGAGGAGTTTTAGTCCCCCAGTGATGACAGAGGTACATGACATTTATGATGTTATTATGGGTATGAGGAGTTTTAGTCCCCAGTGATGACAGAGGTACATGTCATTTATGATGTTATTATGGGTATGAGGAGTTTTAGTCCCCAGTGATGACAGAGGTACATGACATTTATGATGTTATTATGGGTATGAGGAGTTTTAGTCCCCAGTGATAACAGAGGTACATGACATTTATGATGTTATTATGGGTATGAGGAGTTTTAGTCCCCAGCGATGACAGAGGTACATGACATTTATGATGTTATTATGGGTATGAGGAGTTTTAGTCCCCAGTGATGACAGAGGTACATGACATTTATGGTGTTATTATGGGTATGAGGAGTTTTAGTCCCCAGTGATGACAGAGGTACATGTCATTTATGATGTTATTATGGGTATGAGGAGTTTTAGTCCCCCAGTGATGACAGAGGTACATGACATTTATGATGTTATTATGGGTATGAGGAGTTTTAGTCCCCAGCGATGACAGAGGTACATGACATTTATGATATTATTATGGGTATGAGGAGTTTTAGTCCCCAGCGATGACAGCGGTACATGTCATTTATGATGTTATTATGGGTATGAGGAGTTTTAGTCCCCAGCGATGACAGAGGTACATGTCATTTATGATGTTATTATGGGTATGAGGAGTTTTAGTCCCCAGTGATGACAGAGGTACATGACATTTATGATGTTATTATGGGTATGAGGAGTTTTAGTCTCCAGCGATGACAGAGGTACATGACATTTATGATGTTATTATGGGTATGAGGAGTTTTAGTCTCCAGCGATGACAGCGGTACATGTCATTTATGATGTTATTATGGGTATGAGGAGTTTTAGTCCCCAGCGATGACAGAGGTACATGACATTTATGATGTTATTATGGGTATGAGGAGTTTTAGTCTCCAGCGATGACAGAGGTACATGACATTTATGATGTTATTATGGGTATGAGGAGTTTTAGTCCCCAGTGATGACAGAGATACATGCCATTTATGATGTTATTATGGGTATGAGGAGTTTTAGTCCCCCAGCGATGACAGAGGTACATGACATTTATAATGTTATTATGGGTATGAGGAGTTTTAGTCCCCCAGCGATGACAGAGGTACATGACATTTATAATGTTATTATGGGTATGAGGAGTTTTAGTCCCCCAGCGATGACAGCGGTACATGACATTTATGATGTTATTATGGGTATGAAGAGTTTTAGTCCCCCAGCGATGACAGCGGTACATGACATTTATGATGTTATTATGGGTATGAGGAGTTTTAGTCCCCAGTGATGACAGAGGTACATGACATTTATGATGTTATTATGGGTATGAGGAGTTTTAGTCCCCAGTGATGACAGAGGTACATGTCATTTATGATGTTATTATGGGTATGAGGAGTTTTAGTCCCCCAGTGATGACAGAGGTACATGACATTTATGATGTTATTATGGGTATGAGGAGTTTTAGTCCCCAGTGATGACAGTGGTACATGACATTTATGATGTTATTATGGGTATGAGGAGTTTTAGTCCCCAGCGATGACAGCGGTACATGTCATTTATGATGTTATTATGGGTATGAGGAGTTTTAGTCCCCCAGTGATGACAGAGGTACATGACATTTATGATGTTATTATGGGTATGAGGAGTTTTAGTCCCCAGCGATGACAGCGGTACATGACATTTATGATGTTATTATGGGTATGAGGAGTTTTAGTCCCCAGTGATGACAGAGGTACATGTCATTTATGATGTTATTATGGGTATGAGGAGTTTTAGTCCCCAGTGATGACAGAGGTACATGTCATTTATGATGTTATTATGGGTATGAGGAGTTTTAGTCCCCAGTGATGACAGCGGTACATGACATTTATGATGTTATTATGGGTATGAGGAGTTTTAGTCCCCCAGTGATGACAGCGGTACATGACATTTATGATGTTATTATGGGTATGAGGAGTTTTAGTCCCCAGTGATGACAGAGGTACATGACATTTATGATGTTATTATGGGTATGAGGAGTTTTAGTCCCCCAGTGATGACAGCGGTACATGACATTTATGATGTTATTATGGGTATGAGGAGTTTTAGTCCCCCAGCGATGACAGAGGTACATGTCATTTATGATGTTATTATGGGTATGAGGAGTTTTAGTCCCCAGCGATGACAGAGGTACATGACATTTATGATGTTATTATGGGTATGAGGAGTTTTACTCCCCAGTGATGACAGCGGTACATGACATTTATGATGTTATTATGGGTATGAGGAGTTTTAGTCCCCAGTGATGACAGAGGTACATGACATTTATGATGTTATTATGGGTATGAGGAGTTTTAGTCCCCAGTGATGACAGAGGTACATGACATTTATGATGTTATTATGGGTATGAGGAGTTTTAGTCCCCAATGATGACAGAGGTACATGACATTTATGATGTTATTATGGGTATGAGGAGTTTTAGTCCCCAGCGATGACAGAGGTACATGCCATTTATGATGTTATTATGGGTATGAGGAGTTTTAGTCCCCAGCGATGACAGCGGTACATGACATTTATGATGTTATTATGGATATGAGGAGTTTTAGTCCCCCAGTGATGACAGAGGTACATGTCATTTATGATGTTATTATGGGTATGAGGAGTTTTAGTCCCCAGTGATGACAGAGGTACATGACATTTATGATGTTATTATGGATATGAGGAGTTTTAGTCCCCCAGTGATGACAGAGGTACATGACATTTATGATGTTATTATGGGTATGAGGAGTTTTAGTCCCCCAGTGATGACAGCGGTACATGTCATTTATGATGTTATTATGGGTATGAGGAGTTTTAGTCCCCAGCGATGACAGAGGTACATGTCATTTATGATGTTATTATGGGTATGAGGAGTTTTAGTCCCCAGCGATGACAGAGGTACATGTCATTTATGATGTTATTATGGGTATGAGGAGTTTTAGTCCCCAGCGATGACAGAGGTACATGCCATTTATGATGTTATTATGGGTATGAGGAGTTTTATTCCCCAGTGATGACAGCGGTACATGACATTTATGATGTTATTATGGGTATGAGGAGTTTTAGTCCCCCAGCGATGACAGAGGTACATGACATTTATGATGTTATTATGGGTATGAGGAGTTTTAGTCCCCAGTGATGACAGAGGTACATGACATTTATGATGTTATTATGGGTATGAGGAGTTTTAGTCCCCAGTGATGACAGAGGTACATGACATTTATGATGTTATTATGGGTATGAGGAGTTTTAGTCCCCAGCGATGACAGAGGTACATGACATTTATGATGTTATTATGGGTATCAGGAGTTTTAGTCCCCCAGTGATGACAGAGGTACATGTCATTTATGATGTTATTATGGGTATGAGGAGTTTTAGTCCCCAGTGATGACAGAGGTACATGACATTTATGATGTTATTATGGGTATGAGGAGTTTTAGTCCCCAGCGATGACAGAGGTACATGACATTTATGATGTTATTATGGGTATGAGGAGTTTTAGTCCCCAGTGATGACAGAGGTACATGACATTTATGATGTTATTATGGGTATGAGGAGTTTTAGTCCCCCAGTGATGACAGAGGTACATGACATTTATGATGTTATTATGGGTATGAGGAGTTTTAGTCCCCCAGTGATGACAGAGGTACATGACATTTATGGTGTTATTATGGGTATGAGGAGTTTTAGTCCCCAGCGATGACAGAGGTACATGACATTTATGATGTTATTATGGGTATGAGGAGTTTTAGTCCCCAGCGATGACAGAGGTACATGCCATTTATGATGTTATTATGGGTATGAGGAGTTTTAGTCCCCAGCGATGACAGAGGTACATGACATTTATGATGTTATTATGGGTATGAGGAGTTTTAGTCCCCAGCGATGACAGAGGTACATGACATTTATGATGTTATTATGGGTATGAGGAGTTTTAGTCCCCCAGCGATGACAGAGGTACATGACATTTATGATGTTATTATGGGTATGAGGAGTTTTAGTCCCCCAGTGATGACAGAGGTACATGACATTTATGATGTTATTATGGGTATGAGGAGTTTTAGTCCCCCAGTGATGACAGAGGTACATGCCATTTATGATGTTATTATGGGTATGAGGAGTTTTAGTCCCCAGTGATGACAGAGGTACATGACATTTATGATGTTATTATGGGTATGAGGAGTTTTAGTCCCGAGTGATGACAGAGGTACATGACATTTATGATGTTATTATGGGTATGAGGAGTTTTAGTCCCCAGTGATGACAGAGGTACATGACATTTATGATGTTATTATGGGTATGAGAAGTTTTAGTCCCCAGTGATGACAGCGGTACATGTCATTTATGATGTTATTATGGGTATGAGGAGTTTTAGTCCCCAGCGATGACAGAGGTACATGACATTTATGATGTTATTATGGGTATGAGGAGTTTTAGTCCCCAGCGATGACAGAGGTACATGTCATTTATGATGTTATTATGGGTATGAGGAGTTTTAGTCCCCAGCGATGACAGAGGTACATGACATTTATGATGTTATTATGGGTATGAGGAGTTTTAGTCTCCAGCGATGACAGCGGTACATGACATTTATGATGTTATTATGGGTATGAGGAGTTTTAGTCCCCAGTGATGACAGAGGTACATGTCATTTATGATGTTATTATGGGTATCAGGAGTTTTAGTCCCCAGCGATGATAGAGGTACATGACATTTATGATGTTATTATGGGTATGAGAAGTTTTAGTCCCCAGTGATGACAGCGGTACATGTCATTTATGATGTTATTATGGGTATGAGGAGTTTTAGTCCCCAGTGATGACAGCGGTACATGACATTTATGATGTTATTATGGGTATGAGGAGTTTTAGTCCCCCAGCCATGACAGAGGTACATGTCATTTATGATGTTATTATGGGTATGAGGAGTTTTAGTCCCCAGCGATGACAGAGGTACATGACATTTATGATGTTATTATGGGTATGAGGAGTTTTAGTCCCCAGTGATGACAGCGGTACATGACATTTATGATGTTATTATGGGTATGAGGAGTTTTAGTCTCCAGCGATGACAGAGGTACATGACATTTATGATGTTATTATGGGTATGAGGAGTTTTAGTCCCCAGTGATGACAGAGGTACATGACATTTATGATGTTATTATGGGTATGAGGAGTTTTAGTCCCCCAGCGATGACAGCGGTACATGTCATTTATGATGTTATTATGGGTATGAGGAGTTTTAGTCCCCAGTGATGACAGAGGTACATGACATTTATGATGTTATTATGGGTATGAGGAGTTTTAGTCCCCAGTGATGACAGAGGTACATGACATTTATGATGTTATTATGGGTATGAGGAGTTTTAGTCCCCAGTGATGACAGAGGTACATGACATTTATGATGTTATTATGGGTATGAGGAGTTTTAGTCCCCAGTGATGACAGCGGTACATGACATTTATGATGTTATTATGGGTATGAGGAGTTTTAGTCCCCAGTGATGACAGAGGTACATGTCATTTATGATGTTATTATGGGTATGAGGAGTTTTAGTCCCCAGTGATGACAGCGGTACATGACATTTATGATGTTATTATGGGTATGAGGAGTTTTAGTCCCCAGTGATGACAGAGGTACATGACATTTATGATGTTATTATGGGTATGAGGAGTTTTAGTCCCCCAGCGATGACAGCGGTACATGACATTTATGATGTTATTATGGGTATGAGGAGTTTTAGTCCCCAGTGATGACAGAGGTACATGACATTTATGATGTTATTATGGGTATGAGGAGTTTTAGTCCCCAGTGATGACAGAGGTACATGTCATTTATGGTGTTATTATGGGTATGAGGAGTTTTAGTCCCCAGTGATGACAGAGGTACATGACATTTATGATGTTATTATGGGTATGAGGAGTTTTAGTCCCCAGTGATGACAGAGGTACATGACATTTATGATGTTATTATGGGTATGAGGAGTTTTAGTCCCCAGTGATGACAGAGGTACATGACATTTATGGTGTTATTATGGGTATGAGGAGTTTTAGTCCCCCAGCGATGACAGAGGTACATGTCATTTATGATGTTATTATGGGTATGAGGAGTTTTAGTCCCCAGCGATGACAGAGGTACATGACATTTATGATGTTATTATGGGTATGAGGAGTTTTAGTCCCCAGCGATGACAGAGGTACATGACATTTATGATGTTATTATGGGTATGAGGAGTTTTAGTCCCCAGCGATGACAGAGGTACATGACATTTATGATGTTATTATGGGTATGAGGAGTTTTAGTCCCCAGCGATGACAGAGGTACATGACATTTATGATGTTATTATGGGTATGAGGAGTTTTAGTCCCCAGCGATGACAGCGGTACATGCCATTTATGATGTTATTATGGGTATGAGGAGTTTTAGTCCCCAGCGATGACAGCGGTACATGACATTTATGATGTTATTATGGGTATGAGGAGTTTTAGTCCCCAGCGATGACAGAGGTACATGTCATTTATGATGTTATTATGGGTATGAGGAGTTTTAGTCCCCAGTGATGACAGAGGTACATGACATTTATGGTGTTATTATGGGTATGAGGAGTTTTAGTCCCCAGTGATGACAGAGGTACATGACATTTATGGTGTTATTATGGGTATGAGGAGTTTTAGTCCCCAGTGATGACAGAGGTACATGTCATTTATGATGTTATTATGGGTATGAGGAGTTTTAGTCCCCAGTGATGACAGCGGTACATGACATTTATGATGTTATTATGGGTATGAGGAGTTTTAGTCCCCAGTGATGACAGAGGTACATGACATTTATGGTGTTATTATGGGTATGAGGAGTTTTAGTCCCCAGTGATGACAGCGGTACATGACATTTATGATGTTATTATGGGTATGAGGAGTTTTAGTCCCCAGTGATGACAGAGGTACATGACATTTATGATGTTATTATGGGTATGAGGAGTTTTAGTCCCCAGCGATGACAGAGGTACATGACATTTATGATGTTATTATGGGTATAAGGAGTTTTAGTCCCCAGTGATGACAGTGGTACATGTCATTTATGATGTTATTATGGGTATGAGGAGTTTTAGTCCCCAGTGATGACAGAGGTACATGACATTTATGATGTTATTATGGGTATGAGGAGTTTTAGTCCCCAGCGATGACAGCAGTACATGACATTTATGATGTTATTATGGGAATGAGGAGTTTTAGTCCCCAGTGATGACAGAGGTACATGTCATTTATGATGTTATTATGGGAATGAGGAGTTTTAGTCCCCAGTGATGACAGAGGTACATGACATTTATGATGTTATTATGGGTATGAGGAGTTTTAGTCCCCAGTGATGACAGAGGTACATGAGATTTATGATATTATTATGGGTATGAGGAGTTTTAGTCCCCCAGCGATGACAGAGGTACATGACATTTATGATGTTATAATGGGTATGAGGAGTTTTAGTCCCCAGTGATGACAGAGGTACATGTCATTTATGATGTTATTATGGGTATGAGGAGTTTTAGTCCCCCAGTGATGACAGAGGTACATGACATTTATGATGTTATTATGGGTATGAGGAGTTTTAGTCCCCCAGCGATGACAGAGGTACATGCCATTTATGATGTTATTATGGGTATGAGGAGTTTTAGTCCCCAGTGATGACAGAAGTACATGTCATTTATGATGTTATTATGGGTATGAGGAGTTGTAGTCCCCAGCGATGACAGAGGTACATGACATTTATGATGTTATTATGGGTATGAGGAGTTTTAGTCCCCAGCGATGACAGAGGTACATGACATTTATGGTGTTATTATAGGTATGAGGAGTTTTAGTCCCCAGTGATGACAGAGGTACATGTCATTTATGATGTTATTATGGGTATGAGGAGTTTTAGTCCCCAGTGATGACAGAGGTACATGACATTTATGATGTTATTATGGGTATGAGGAGTTTTAGTCCCCCAGCGATGACAGAGGTACATGTCATTTATGATGTTATTATGGGTATGAGGAGTTTTATTCCCCAGCGATGACAGCGGTACATGACATTTATGATGTTATTATGGGTATGAGGAGTTTTAGTCCCCAGCGATGACAGAGGTACATGACATTTATGATGTTATTATGGGTATGAGGAGTTTTAGTCCCCAGCGATGACAGCGGTACATGACATTTATGATGTTATTATGGGTATGAGGAGTTTTAGTCCCCCAGTGATGACAGAGGTACATGACATTTATGATGTTATTATGGATATGAGGAGTTTTAGTCCCCCAGCGATGACAGAGGTACATGCCATTTATGATGTTATTATGGGTATGAGGAGTTGTAGTCCCCAGCGATGACAGAGGTACATGACATTTATGATGTTATTATGGGTATGAGGAGTTTTAGTCCCCAGTGATGACAGAGGTACATGTCATTTATGATGTTATTATGGGTATGAGGAGTTTTAGTCCCCAGTGATGACAGAGGTACATGTCATTTATGATGTTATTATGGGTATGAGGAGTTTTAGTCCCCAGTGATGACAGAGGTACATGAGATTTATGATATTATTATGGGTATGAGGAGTTTTAGTCCCCCAGCGATGACAGCGGTACATGACATTTATGATGTTATTATGGGTATGAGGAGTTTTAGTCCCCCAGTGATGACAGAGGTACATGACATTTATGATGTTATAATGGGTATGAGGAGTTTTAGTCCCCCAGCGATGACAGAGGTACATGACATTTATGGTGTTATTATGGGTATGAGGAGTTTTAGTCCCCAGTGATGACAGAGGTACATGACATTTATGATGTTATTATGGGTATGAGGAGTTTTAGTCCCCAGTGATGACAGAGGTACATGACATTTATGATGTTATTATGGGTATGAGGAGTTTTAGTCCCCCAGCGATGACAGAGGTACATGACATTTATGATGTTATTATGGGTATGAGGAGTTTTAGTCCCCAGCGATGACAGCGGTACATGACATTTATGATGTTATTATGGGTATGAGGAGTTTTAGTCCCCAGCGATGACAGAGGTACATGACATTTATGATGTTATTATGGGTATGAGGAGTTTTAGTCCCCAGTGATGACAGAGGTACATGACATTTATAATGTTATTATGGGTATGAGGAGTTTTAGTCCCCCAGCGATGACAGAGGTACATGACATTTATGATGTTATTATGGGTATGAGGAGTTTTAGTCCCCCAGCGATGACAGAGGTACATGACATTTATGATGTTATTATGGGTATGAGGAGTTTTAGTCCCCAGCGATGACAGAGGTACATGTCATTTATGATGTTATTATGGGTATGAGGAGTTTTAGTCCCCAGCGATGACAGAGGTACATGACATTTATG
Source organism: Rana muscosa (assembly GCA_029206835.1). Lineage (NCBI taxonomy): Eukaryota > Metazoa > Chordata > Amphibia > Anura > Ranidae > Rana > Rana muscosa. Next base: position 21,452 of record JARGYO010005619.1, on the reverse strand, counting down.
ATGTTATTATGGGTATGAGGAGTTTTAGTCCCCAGTGATGACAGAGGTACATGTCATTTATGATGTTATTATGGGTATGAGGAGTTTTAGTCCCCAGCGATGACAGCGGTACATGACATTTATGATGTTATTATGGGTATGAGGAGTTTTAGTCCCCCAGCGATGACAGAGGTACATGACATTTATGATGTTATTATGGGTATGAGGAGTTTTAGTCCCCAGCGATGACAGCGGTACATGACATTTATGATGTTATTATGGGTATGAGGAGTTTTAGTCCCCAGCGATGACAGCGGTACATGACATTTATGATGTTATTATGGGTATGAGGAGTTTTAGTCCCCAGCGATGACAGAGGTACATGACATTTATGATGTTATTATGGGTATGAGGAGTTTTAGTCCCCAGTGATGACAGAGGTACATGTCATTTATGATGTTATTATGGGTATGAGGAGTTTTAGTCTCCAGCGATGACAGCGGTACATGACATTTATGATGTTATTATGGGTATGAGGAGTTTTAGTCCCCAGTGATGACAGAGGTAAATGCCATTTATGATGTTATTATGGGTATGAGGAGTTTTAGTCCCCAGTGATGACAGAGGTACATGACATTTATGATGTTATTATGGGTATGAGGAGTTTTAGTTCCCAGTGATGACAGAGGTACATGACATTTATGATGTTATTATGGGTATGAGGAGTTTTAGTCCCCAGCGATGACAGCGGTACATGACATTTATGATGTTATTATGGGTATGAGGAGTTTTAGTCCCCCAGCGATGACAGAGGTACATGACATTTATGATGTTATTATGGGTATGAGGAGTTTTAGTCTCCAGCGATGACAGCGGTACATGACATTTATGATGTTATTATGGGTATGAGGAGTTTTAGTCCCCAGTGATGACAGAGGTACATGACATTTATGATGTTATTATGGGTATGAGGAGTTTTAGTCCCCAGTGATGACAGAGGTACATGACATTTATGATGTTATTATGGGTATGAGGAGTTTTAGTCCCCAGTGATGACAGAGGTACATGACATTTATGATGTTATTATGGGTATGAGGAGTTTTAGTCCCCAGTGATGACAGAGGTACATGACATTTATGATGTTATTATGGGTATGAGGAGTTTTAGTCCCCAGTGATGACAGAGGTACATGACATTTATGATGTTATTATGGGTATGAGGAGTTTTAGTCCCCAGTGATGACAGAGGTACATGACATTTATGATGTTATTATGGGTATGAGGAGTTTTAGTCCCCAGTGATGACAGAGGTACATGTCATTTATGATGTTATTATGGGTATGAGGAGTTTTAGTCCCCCAGCGATGACAGAGGTACATGACATTTATGATGTTATTATGGGTATGAGGAGTTTTAGTCCCCAGTGATGACAGAGGTAAATGCCATTTATGATGTTATTATGGGTATGAGGAGTTTTAGTCCCCCAGTGATGACAGAGGTACATGACATTTATGATGTTATTATGGGTATGAGGAGTTTTAGTCCCCAGTGATGACAGCGGTACATGACATTTATGATGTTATTATGGGTATGAGGAGTTTTAGTCCCCAGCGATGACAGAGGTACATGACATTTATGATGTTATTATGGGTATGAGGAGTTTTAGTCCCCAGCGATGACAGCGGTACATGACATTTATGATGTTATTATGGGTATGAGGAGTTTTAGTCCCCAGCGATGACAGCGGTACATGCCATTTATGATGTTATTATGGGTATGAGGAGTTTTTGACAAACTAGTGAAGACTCCAGACAGACACTTGTCAATGGAACCTAACGATGTATTTTTAGAGGGTAAAATTGGTTTTAGTTTTAATGGCTCTGCCTCTTGTCGGTTTGGGTATCTAGGCAGCCCACAAGTGTGTTTGAACTTTAGTTTGGTGTTTATGTGGATCTGCAGCTTATAAAGGTAATTCCCCCAAAGCAAGAGGTTCATGCGCGATGGTGAAGCTGTCCCAACATTTTAGGTCGCGGCCGATCGCGAGGATCTGATGGCGCAGGAAATTAAGAATGGCAGGGACAGCTAGTAGGGATTTGTTCACCAACCTCGACCAGGTCTGGGCATGGGGTCCTGCATGTACAAGGTGGGGGGGGCTCGGGCTTGGGATACGATTGAACAATTCTCATCCGTTAAGGATAGGGTTCTTCATGTAATTGTTGAAGCCAGAGCTGTAGCTAAGTGAAGGTTGGGAGTCCTTTTTAAGGGTCTGGGAATCTTTGGGGATCTAATTTTTTATTTTACAGCGGATCGTGGATAAAGAAAGTGGGAATATATATACTCATGTCGTTTTTATTTCTATTCTTTCTATGTCGTGACGAGAGGCTCCTGTTGCCTGATTTGACGCGTGACCAGAGTTTCCTTGATGAGACGCCCCGAAGCCGGACCCACATACAAGACAGAGAATCACAGACGGATCGGCGATTACTACAGCTCACCATGTCGTGTCCTCCTTTATAAGTCATGCCCCTGAAGAGTAGAGTCTACATGTCAAGCCGTGTTTTCCTTTTTATGGACTAATAACTGATTGATTTCCAGGTGTAAGAAGCATATCAACTCTCATCGAGGGACACATAGGGTGCATATGACAAAAAAGGGAGGACTGTTGTGGAGATTTTTATGGAGATGTATTTAATATGTATTGTCATAGTGTCACCCAGTGTTAGTACTTCCGCAACCCGCTCTAAAAGTGCTGATTGGGGTAGTCTGAGGCTGGTTGAATCCCGTCTGATAGGGGAAAACGTTTTGAGGTTGGAGTGTGATGTTTGCAGGGTGCGGATATGTCCGCCAACGGGGGCCCTCTGTGCATTAGCATGGACGATCGTTAAGGAGGGGATGTCCTCGCTCTGCAATGACATCATTGGTTATAGGCGGATGGGCGCTCTTGTCTCTGCTATGTCTGATCAACATTGGTTGGAATTCGTAGCGTGCGTCTGCAGATAGCCTCCCTCCCCCATTCAATAATAGTATAATCTGAATATGCGATATTCTATGGAATGGCGCAGAATAAGGATTTCTATCAGCGGTGACTTTAGCCATCATACGTTATTGTATTGAATCCTTTTATTTCCTGTTGGAAGGATGTCCTTGTATGGTCATTCTCCTGTGTGGAACGGACATCCTGTGATGTCCCCTCCCATGGGGGGAGGTGACTGGTTGCTGCAGCCAATCACCTCCTGTCTTGAGATCTTTTGAGTTTAATAAAAGCCTATGAGTAGGCGTCGGCTTAACGGTCTTTGCTGGAATGGCCTGATAAGAAGACCTGTGTTGGTGGTGCTGCCTTTCTTGAATGAATAGGAATGAACGGTGAGTGGATCTTTAGCAAACTAAACTTAATGATAGCATTACTTCAAAAAGATGAATCTCAAGTGTGTGCTTATAGAGCACAGGAATTATAGGCTGTGTGCTCTGTAAACAGCAGCCTAAAATTCCACAACACCCGCATGCTTTGGCCAATCACAGCGCGGTAAGAACGGAGAGCCATAATTGGCCAAAGCCAGGGTGGCTTTGGCCAATTATGTCTCAGGGGGTTTAGTACACACCCCACCCTATATAAGGCTGCCTGCGTGGTGGCCTTGTGTAGTGTGTTGCTTGCGGCGGAGAAAGAGAGAGAGAGAGACAGTGTCATTTAATTTGAGTTAGAGCAGGCAGGCGACTCAGTTAGCTTCAGTTACAGTGTGTAGAGGATATATATGCATCCTAGGTGTTGTGTGTATATATATATATATATATATATTGTGACAGCAGGAAGGTAAAGTCACCTGGTTGCATCCAGGGGGGTAGGTATATTTCTCCCAGATTCAGGCTTTATGCCGACTTATACAACTAGGGAGAGAGTTGATGAAGCCCAGCTGAGGCTAGTGGGCTCATGGATGATTCATACCTCTAGGGAGAGCGCTGGGCGTCGTGCAGGCAGGGAGTTGATGAGACCAGCTGAAGCTTGTCAGCTCGTTTAAGGCCTCTATAAAAACTCCCAGCTTCATTAGGTGTTTGCTCATGCCTGGAACCAGACCTGTGTGGACTGTCTAGGGAGAGTGAACCCCTGTGCGGTGAGACAAAGCCTGTGTGGCTATTTGTTTGGACATTTACTAAACCAGGGACTTAGGGACTAGGACAGCACCAGGCTGATCCCAGTTGTTAGTTAGGGAAACCTGCATGTTTAGTCAGAGGTCAAGCTGACCAGGATTTATTTTGTTTATGTTTCTTTTTGCTTTGCTGTGTTTTTGTCACTGTAAATAGAGAAATAAACCGCACCTTTTGATCTTGAAAACCACAACCTCCGTCTGCTGGGCCTGTTTTTGTGTGGGGAGCCCATCCAGGGGGTCACACACACCCGCTACCGAGCTAACCCCCTCACAGTTGGTGGAGAACCAGTGGCAGTTTTTTTTTAAGCCAGCATGGAGGAGATACTGAAACAGCTGGCTCTAGCAAATGCCAATCAACAGCAGACAAATGCAGGTTTGCAAAAGAGCTTCGCAGCCCAGCAACAAGCCCAGCAGCAATCTGAGGCCCGCTTCATAGACCTGTTGCAGAAGCAAGAGCAGAGACTACAACAACAGATGGAAGCAGTAATGCAGCAACGTCCGCAGACCAGTGAGGAAAGCCGTCCCACTAATACCGCGTCCTTTGGGGTGAGTCGTTTATTGACAAAAATGACTGGAGAGGATGATCCAGAGGTATTTTTGACCACATTTGAAAGGACTGCTGAAAGAGAAAAGTGGCCTGAGGAGCAGTGGGCTGGACTGGTGGCTCCTCTGTTAACTGGTGAATCGCAGAAAGCTTACTATGACCTAGAGCCTGACCAAGCAAAAGACTATGTGATGCTAAAAGCTGAAATATTGGCAAGGCTGGGTGTCACCCTGGCTGTCCGGGCTCAGCGTGTGCATAACTGGACTTTCCAGCTTGGAAAACCCCCCAGGTCTCAAATGTATGATCTCATTCACCTGAGCAGGAAGTGGCTACAGCCAGAGACTTTGTCCGCACCGGAGATTGTGGAACGTGTTGTGATGGATCGTTTCTTGAGAGCTCTTCCTACCGCCATTCAAAAGTGGGTAAGCCATGGAGACCCAGAAACGGCCGGTAAACTTGTGGATCGTGTAGAGAGATACTTGGCTGCAGAGAACCTGACGGCCTCTTCCAGAGACTCTCGGACTTTCCACCCTAAGACCAGACCATCCCCAGGGGCGGATAAGATGATTCCAAGGGGTGAGGGTGGAGAGAGTGAGAGGGTGGGAGCTCTGCCCAGGGTTTGGCGAGAACAGCCTGGGAAGTCGGGGGCTCAAGAGGCAGCCAAAAGGATTGTTTGCTACCGCTGCCGGCAAACGGGACATATTGCAGCAAATTGCCCGGTTGTGGAGGAACCCATGCAATGTGACTTTCTGACGGACAGACGTCAGTCGCTGTGTGCGACAGTCGCATGCACTGCCATTCGGGGAACTGAGAAACATTTATGCAAAATGTGTATTAATGGTAGAAATGTTGTGGTATTACTGGATTCAGGTAGCCTTGTGACCCTGATAAAGGCTGAATTAGTTAAAACAGAGGTCTCTGGGAATAGCAAGGTAGCTGTTATTTGTGTGCATGGGGACACCCGAGAGTATCCAGTGACTACAGTGTGTTTCAAGACCCCCAAAGGTACCCTCTCTCATCCAGTGGGGTTAGTATCTCAATTACCGCATGATGCCATTGTGGGAAGGGATTTTCCGAAGTTCTGGGAACTGTGGGATGATCCTGAGCCCCCCACTGGTGCCCCTATGTACCAGGAAGGTGATAGCCAGAACTCCTCTGAGAGTGGTGAGGACTCTCCAGAATTTCCCTTGTCAGTATTGGCAGGCGAGACTCAAGAAACTGGAGAGGAGCCCACCTCCTCAGACGAAAACCTACCGTCTGTGGAGTTTTCTGATCTTGAGGTTCACAGGGAAAATTTTGCCACAGAACAGTTAAAAGACCCCGCCCTAATAAAGGCACGGGAAAACGTAGTGGAAATAGATGGCGAGTTAGTGAACCCAGATAATACCTGCACTTACCCATACTTCAGCGTAGAGAAGGACCTACTGTATCGGGTGGCAAAAAGGGCAGAAGAAACCGTTGAGCAGCTTGTGGTGCCCAAACCTTACAGGAAGTTGGTGTTGGAGTTGGCCCATGGGCACATTCTTGGAGGTCATCTGGGGACAGAGAAAACCAGAGAGAGGGTATTACAGAGATTCTATTGGCCTGGGGTGATGAAGGACATAGAAAATTATTGTTCCTCCTGCCCTGTGTGTCAGAGGTCGGCCCCGATGCCACATTTCCGTAGCCCGCTGGTCCCTCTACCCATCATTGAGGTCCCGTTTGAGAGGATCGCAATGGATTTGGTAGGTCCTATAATCAAGTCCGCTAGGGGGCACCAGTACATATTAGTTATAATGGACTATGCCACCCGTTATCCAGAAGCGATCCCTCTCCGAAATACCTCGGCCAAAACCATAGCCAAAGAGCTATCTCTTGTTTTTAGCCGGGTGGGTATTTGTAAAGAACTGCTTACGGACCAAGGTACACCCTTTATGTCCCGGGTTATGAAAGAGCTGTGTAAATTGTTCAAAGTGACGCAATTGCGTACGTCTGTGTATCACCCCCAAACCGATGGGCTGGTTGAAAGATTCAACAAAACCCTAAAACAAATGTTGAAGAAAGTGGTGGATAGAGATGGAAAGGATTGGGACTGTCTACTTCCTTATTTGATGTTTGCTATTAGGGAGGTGCCCCAATCCTCTACGGGATTCTCCCCCTTTGAGTTACTGTATGGGAGACACCCAAGAGGGCTGTTGGATATTGCCAAGGAAACTTGGGAAAGTGAGAGTTCTCCCCACAGGAGTGTGATTGAGCATGTCGCCCTGATGCAAGATCGAATTGCACAGGTAATGCCCATCGTGAAGGAACATTTGGCCCAAGCGCAGTTGGCACAGCAGAGAGTGTACAACCGTGGAGCCAAGACCCGTACCTTTTCCCCGGGGGATAGGATATTGGTACTTGTCCCTACGGTTGAAAGTAAATTCCTTGCCAAATGGCAAGGCCCCTACGAGATAATGGAAAAAGTGAGCGAAGTGAATTACAAGGTCAGACAACCAGGAAGGCGAAAGCCCGAACAGATCTATCACGTTAATCTGTTGAAAGCCTGGAGGGATAGAGAGTCCCTAGTCGCAGAAACTTGGTCACCAGCTCAAACTGGTTGCGTGATTCCGGAGGTTGGAATAGCAGCCACCTTGTCACAACCCCAACAACAGGAGGTTAAGGAGTTTGTGCTTCGCAACAAGGAGGTGTTCTCTGAGCTGCCGGGACAAACATCTGGGGTAGAGCATGATATTATTACCCCGCCCGGTGAAAGGGTGAAGTTAAAACCCTATCGGATCCCAGAGGCCCGACGGGAGGCAATACGGGAGGAAGTACAGAAAATGCTGAACTTAGGGGTGATAGAGGAGTCCCAAAGTGATTGGTCTAGTCCCATTGTGTTGGTGCCTAAACCGGATGGGAGCTGGCGATTTTGTAACGATTTTCGTCAGTTGAACAAAGTTACAAAATTTGACACCTACCCCATGCCACGTATAGATGAGTTGATCGACCGGCTGGGAACAGCCCGATACATGACGACTCTTGACCTCACAAAAGGGTATTGGCAAATTCCCCTGGCCAAGTCGGCCAAAGAGAAAACCGCATTTGTAACCCCAGACGGGGCGTTCCAATATAAGAGAATGCCGTTCGGGTTACAGAATGCGCCGGCCACATTCCAGCGGAAAATGGACCAGATACTGAGGCCCCATCGGAAGTATGCTGCGGCTTACCTGGATGACGTAATTGTCCATAGCACAGATTGGGCCTCACATCTGCCAAAAGTGCAAGCAGTCCTAGACTCTATCCGGGAAGCGGGGTTTACGGCTAACCCCAAGAAGTGTACCATTGGGCAGGAGGAGGCCAAATATCTTGGGTACACCATTGGCAGGGGAGTAACAAAACCCCAACTCAACAAAGTCGAGGCCATCCAGAGTTGGCCACGTCCCAACAGCAAGAAGCAGGTACGAGCCTTTCTGGGAATCGCGGGTTATTATCGGCACTTCATTCCCCACTTTGCTTCTAAGGCTGTGCCCCTAACCAACCTGACGAAAGGGAAAGGGTCGGTCATGATTAAATGGACCCCCGAGGCTGAGGCAGCGTTCCAATTCTTGAAACAAGCCTTATGTAGCCAGCCAGTGTTGTACTCACCCGACTTCTCTAAAGACTTTGTCGTACAAAGTGATGCGTCAGATGTGGGGTTAGGAGCAGTATTGTCCCAGGTCTGGAACGGGGAAGAGCACCCAGTCATTTACCTCAGCAGGAAGTTGAAGTCCCATGAGGTAAATTACGCCACGGTTGAAAAGGAGTGTTTAGCGGTGAAGTGGGCTCTAGATTCCCTTCGGTACTATCTGCTAGGTAGGCACTTTGACATGGTTACGGATCACGCTCCGTTAAAGTGGATGGCTCAAAACAAGGAGACAAATAGAAGAGTAAATAGGTGGTTCCTGGCCCTACAGGAATTCAACTTCACAGTAAAGCATCGCCCTGGCGTTCAAATGGGGAATGTGGATGCTTTGTCTCGAGTACATGAATGCCTGATTGCTGGTGTTCCAACCCCAAGGTTAAAACAAGAGGGGGGGGTATGTGACAGCAGGAAGGTAAAGTCACCTGGTTGCATCCAGGGGGGTAGGTATATTTCTCCCAGATTCAGGCTTTATGCCGACTTATACAACTAGGGAGAGAGTTGATGAAGCCCAGCTGAGGCTAGTGGGCTCATGGATGATTCATACCTCTAGGGAGAGTGCTGGGCGTCGTGCAGGCAGGGAGTTGATGAGACCAGCTGAAGCTTGTCAGCTCGTTTAAGGCCTCTATAAAAACTCCCAGCTTCATTAGGTGTTTGCTCATGCCTGGAACCAGACCTGTGTGGACTGTCTAGGGAGAGTGAACCCCTGTGCGGTGAGACAAAGCCTGTGTGGCTATTTGTTTGGACATTTACTAAACCAGGGACTTAGGGACTAGGACAGCACCAGGCTGATCCCAGTTGTTAGTTAGGGAAACCTGCATGTTTAGTCAGAGGTCAAGCTGACCAGGATTTATTTTGTTTATGTTTCTTTTTGCTTTGCTGTGTTTTTGTCACTGTAAATAGAGAAATAAACCGCACCTTTTGATCTTGAAAACCACAACCTCCGTCTGCTGGGCCTGTTTTTGTGTGGGGAGCCCATCCAGGGGGTCACACACACCCGCTACCGAGCTAACCCCCTCACAATATATATATATATATATATATACTTACTGTATTCAGTTTAGCTAGATCCGTTCCTGTTATTCTCTTCCTAATATACTGACAGGCAGGCAGGTGATTGTGGTAGCTGCAGTATTTTCAGTTAGTGTACTGTGTCCTCTGCACAGTGTGCACCTAAAGCTACCTAAAGACAATTGCTGGTGTTCTCATACTAATAATACCACAGGCAGGGAGCTGCAGTATTTTCAGTTAGTGTACTGTGTCTTCTGCACAGTGTGCACCTAAAGCTACCTGAAGACAATTGCTAGTGTTCTCATACTAATACCACAGGCAGGGAGCTGCAGTATTTTCAGTTAGTGTACTGTGTCCTTTGCACAGTGTGAACCTAAAGCTACCTAAAGACAATTACTGGTGTTCTCATACTAATAATACCACAGGCAGGGAGCTGCAGTATTTTCAGTTAGTGTATTGTGTCCTCTGCACCGTGTGCACCTAAAGATACCTGAAGATCTACGTGGGTGCCTGATAGGAGAGAGGAGGAGGAGGAGGCACATCTCCAACGAGGCAGGATGCCCTCCAGGTGCCAGCTTAAGGGCAGCACACCGACGGCATCACACCGCAGAGCTCTGCATGTGCAGGGCACTGCTGTCTCTGCGCGTTATTCCAAAAGTTCTTTGGTGTGGGCCTTTTTTGAGTCGAGTGCATCAGATCGCACCGCTGCTGTTTGCAACATATGTCTGAAGCCTATCTCGCATGGCCAAAACATCAGCCGCTTGGGCACCACATGCTTGATCAGACATATGTCGACCTGCCATGCAGTTCGTTGGCAAGCCTACCTTAAAGACCCACACCAAAGAACAAGGCGGACCTCTCCTTGCTCCTCATCAGCTGGGATCCCCAACCCCACTATACCTTCAGTCCTCTCTGAAACCTGCACTGAGAGGAATGAAGGTGTAGAATTAGGTGTTTCACAGCCAAGTACTTGCGGGCAATCTGCTATCGGTACACCGACGTCCGATTGTAGCAGGCAAATTTCCCTGCCCCAGCTGCTGCACCACCGAAAGAAGTTCACTCCCAGCCATCCACATGCCCAGCGGTTGAATGCTAGCTTGGCTAAATTGCTAGCGCTTCAACTGCTGCCTTTTCAGTTGGTAGACTCGGCCCCCTTCCGTGAGTTTGTGGAATGTGCGGTTCCTCAGTGGCAGGTTCCCAAACACCACTTTTTCTCACGGAAGCCGAAACCGGCTCTCTACCGACATGTGGAAGGCAATGTCTTGGCCTCACTGGACAGGGCAGTCAGCGGCAATGTGCATATTGCTGCAAACTCATGGTCCAGCAGGCATGGACAGGGGCGTTACCTATCTTTCACTGCGCATTGGGTGACTCTGCTGGCAGCTGGGAAGGATGCAGGACAAGGTGCAGTAGTGTTGGAGGTTGTTCCTCCACCACACCTCCAAAATGCTACTACTGGTGATTCTGACACACCTCTCTCCTCCACCCCCTCCTCTTCTTCTTCCTCCATGGCCTCTTCCCTTGCTTTGTCCTCGGAACCAGCGGTGCTTTGTAGGCGTTCAAGGGGCTACGCAAGTACGCAGGCAAAAAGATGTCAACCCTTAAAATCCATAATAGACCCTTATCCGAGCAAGCAGCCTGGCCCCACACCAATTTTTTTTCTCATTTTGGTGTGGAGTTCCCCTTATAATCTATATCAGACCCGAAGGGCCTGGTATGGACTGGTGGTAGGAGGTGGGGGGGTTACCCATGACGATTTTTTCCTTGATTTCTTATCTATATTGCCGGGACCCCGACAATACATTGCAGCGGCGAGCATGTCATTTTGCTGCGGTACTGTTATATGATTATCCTTTGGTGCCAAACACTGGGTGGTTCATCGCCCTGATGTTGGCGCCTTCCCCACAATGGGCACGCTAACGTGACGGATGGCAGGTCATTGGCGCACGGGCCTTTATAGGTCGCACTGCGGTCAGCACATTTGGCATATTGGAATTCTGCACAGCAGGTCCAACCATTTCTACTATACCACGGTCTCTTATGTGTTCCATTATGAGGTAATACTCAGCTATTTATTGCTCAGTCCCATTGCTCTGCCAACTCACAGATCACTGGGCCTAAATGGTAATGGTTATCATTTATACTCTTTTCAGAAGTCTCTCAAGACAATGCTGTCAATACCCATGATTACACACCTGAGACCATCATCTATTCCTGCCTTAGTGCGGCCATGTGGAGGTCCCTCTACGCCTCACGCTGCCATAGCTCCCGGAAAGCATGTCCCCTTTATGGGGAGTTTCCAGCTCTCTTTGTTGCATCTCCACATGTTGGATGTGAGTATTGCCCCTATGGGCTTTTTTTCTTCCTTTGGTGCTTGTTCCATTTCCCAGGTTATGACCGTTTTTTTGTATTCTTTTTTAGATACTGACATTGCTGCTCCTGATGAGTGAATATCTATGCTTCACGAAACGCGTAGAGCCTTGTAATTGCAATGTTCTATACTGATCAAGTCACCAACATGTTTTACATGCATCTTTTTATATGATCAGCATTTTTAATTTTTAATTTTGATACAATGGGAAGTTCTCAGTTTGTGTAGGCAGATCCCTTCCACTGTCATGTAATCATGTTCCCTTCTGTACATTTATGAAATTATATTGTGCGATTATTTATTGGTTGTTTGTATTTAATTTTGGTCAATAAACCTACTATGCTTTGACCCCTCACCGATGACTGTGTTGATTCATTCAAAGTCCCAAACCTCCCCCCTTTTTTCTAGTATATAGGGATGGAGGCATGGACTAATCCTGGTCCTTGCCTCATATAAAGTCCCAAACCTTGATTTTTCATCTTTCACTGCGCATTGGGTGACTCTGCTGGCAGCTGGGAAGGATGCAGGACAAGGTGCAGTAGTGTTGGAGGTTGTTCCTCCACCACACCTCCAAAATGCTACTACTGGTGATTCTGACACACCTCTCTCCTCCACCCCCTCCTCTTCTTCTTCCTCCATGGCCTCTTCCCTTGCTTTGTCCTCGGAACCAGCGGTGCTTTGTAGGCGTTCAAGGGGCTACGCAAGTACGCAGGCAAAAAGATGTCAACCCTTAAAATCCATAATAGACCCTTATCCGAGCAAGCAGCCTGGCCCCACACCAATTTTTTTTCTCATTTTGGTGTGGAGTTCCCCTTATAATCTATATCAGACCTGAAGGGCCTGGTATGGACTGGTGGTAGGAGGTGGGGGGGTTACCCATGACGATTTTTTCCTTGATTTCTTATCTATATTGCCGGGACCCCGACAATACATTGCAGCGGCGAGCATGTCATTTTGCTGCGGTACTGTTATAAACATGGGAAAGATGCTCTACTTTACAGGCAGACTAAGGAGACCCTTCAGACATGATATATAAAGGAATATTTCATTTTTATTGTTTCACTTTTAGCATCATTAAAATCACTTCTCCTGAAAAACTGTAATTGTAAAAACTTTTTTTGCATTGATACATGTCCCCTGGGGCAGGACCCGGGTCCCCAAACACTTTTTATGTCAATAACTTGCATATAAACCTTTAAAATTAGCACTTTTGATTTTTCATTTTCATGTCCTATAGACTTTAACGGTGTTCGCACCAATTTTTTGCCTGTTTGCATGTTCTGCCGCAAACCGAACCGGGGGGTGTTCGGCTCATCCTTACTTGTGACAGCAGGGATAAAAAAATAAATAAAATAAAGGGACAGTGTAAAAATAAAATAAATAAGACATTTTTTTTTTAAAGTGCCCCATCCCTCACTGCTCGTGCAAATACAATGTGACATAAAATATTGCAACAATTGCCATTTTATTCTCTGGGTCCCTGCTAAAAATATATAGATATATATAAATAATGTTTGGGGGTTCTAAGTAATTTTCTAGCAACAAATACTGATTTTAACTTGTAAGCAAAAAGTGTCAGAAAAAGGCTTAGGCATGAAGGGGTTAATATTCTGAACTACACCTTTTAGGCTAGTCTTTAGATAAGAAAAATAAAAAAATAAAAGGTGTAGTTCAGAGAGGAAAGGGAGGACTCTCTCTCTCAAGCAGGAGACACACAGACTCTTTCAACCTAAACATTCTCTCGATCTAGATCACAGGTGTCAAACACAAGGCCCGCGGGTCGAATCCGGCCCTCCAGGCCATTTCATGTGGCCCTCGCACCTTTCCTGCAGCTCCTCCTCCAGACCCTTAATTTCTGCTTTCAACCAATGCATCCAACTTCTTCCCAGCAGCAGCATAAGGTAAGGGGGGTGCACTGTGATGTAATGGAGAGTGGGGGACTCAACTTCTGATGGTGGTGGGGGGGCTCTTGACATCCAATGTAAGGGGAGGGGATGCGCTGGACATCTAATCTTACAGATAAAACCGGCCCTTAGAGGGCAATAAATTATGATGTGGCCCACGATAAAATTGAGTTTGACACCCTTGATCTAGAGGATCGATCGATCTCTTTGAACAGTCTCTATGGGTCATCACTGGGAAATTCACTGACCATCATCCAGACTCTCTATAATAGATTGTAGTGTGAGCGGCCTTGTGAGACCTCAGGGTGTGGCCTTGTGAGACCTCAGGGTGTGGCCTTGTGAGACCTCAGGGTGTGGCCTTGTGAGACCTCAGGGTGTGGCCTTGTCAGACCTCAGGGTGTGGCCTAGTCAGACCTCAGGGTGTGGCCCTGTGAGACCTCAGGGTGTGGCCCTGTGAGACCTCAGGGTGTGGCCCTGTAATCCACAACAGCTTTCTATGCTCAGTAATGTATCATTTCATTTCCTCTCACTGGACCCAACTGAATTTGTTTCATGGTTTTACGTGATGGACTTTTCCTTATATCTTTTCAGAGAAGTCCACCTCAGGTGTGTCAGTATAATTGATCTTGGCATTCTTCTGCAGAAGAATTGAAGGGGAAGGTTTGATTGGGGCTGACCTCGTTGTCCAAATGACTTACATTCTAAAGGGAATGTGATTGTACCTAATGAATGAAAATCGATAATCTGATTGTTTTGAAGTTCATCAGACCCAATATATATATTTGGTTATATACTCCTAAAACGCTGTGTTACTGACATATAAATGTGATTTTATGTTGCTTGATAAATCAGACATAAATATGTTTAGAATGATTTGATCGTTTTGTAGTCCAAACTTTTATTGATAATTTTATGTTAGAAATCTCTACATTGACATAAAAGGAAATGAATAAAATCAGTGTGCTTTCATATTTAACTTGTTTATTTATTCCAATTGGCATGCCGGAAGGCTGAAGGCACTGTCCTTTATTAATGAAATAGTTGGTACTGCTGTCTTCCTGACAAAAGACTGCGGTGCCCATTGCGTTATCATGGAGGGTCACCAGCTGTTTGATTATTCTTGTGAATATTTCTAGGTGAGACACTGAAATAAAAAACGAAGTATACAATTACATGGAACAGAAACAACGCATGCAAATCTGTTTGAAAAGATCCGTTCTGAATTGTTTATTTTGTACATTATATTTTATATGTTATGAGATGATATAAAAACCAGCAAATAGCTGCTGACATATGAAATGTAATTTTTCTATCTCTGAAAGTTGTAGAAGGAAATACTTAGGAAAGGATGGGGTTTATATATACACAGATGGCGAGAGACTCTTCCTCGTAGATTGTAGGCTGATATTTCCTCATAGATTGTAGGCTGATATTTCCTCGTAGATTGTAGGCTATTTCCTCGTAGATTGTAGGCTATTTCCTCGTAGATTGTAGGCTGATATTTCCTCGTAGATTGTAGGCTGATATTTCCTCGTAGATTGTAGGCTGATATTTCCTCGTAGATTGTAGGCTGATATTTCCTCGTAGATTGTAGGCTGATATTTCCTCGTAGATTGTAAGCTGATATTTCCTCGTAGATTGTAGGCTGATATTTCCTTGTGGATTATAGGCTGATATTTCCTCGTAGATTGTAAGCTGATATTTCCTCGTAGATTGTAGGCTGATATTTCCTCGTAGATTGTAAGCTGATATTTCCTTGTGGATTATAGGCTGATATTTCCTCGTGGATTGTAAACTGATATTTCCTTGTAGATTGTAAGCTGATATTTCCTTGTGGATTATAGGCTGATATTTCCTCGTGGATTGTAAGCTGATATTTCCTCGTAGATTGTAGGCTATTTCCTTGTAAATTGTAAACTGATATTTCCTCGTAGATTGTAAGCTGATATTTCCTCGTAGATTGTAGGCTGATATTTCCTCATAGATTGTAGGCTATTTCCTCGTAAATTGTAAACTGATATTTCCTCGTAGATTGTAAACTGATATTTCCTCGTAGATTGTAGGCTATTTCCTCGTAGGCTATTTCCTCGTAGATTGTAGGCTGATATTTCCTTGTGGATTGTAGGCTGATATTTCCTCGTAGATTGTAGGCTATTTCCTCGTAAATTGTAAACTGATATTTCCTCGTAGATTGTAAACTGATATTTCCTCGTAGATTGTAGGCTATTTCCTCGTAGATTGTAGGCTATTTCCTCGTAGATTGTAGGCTGATATTTCCTTGTGGATTGTAGGCTGATATTTCCTCGTAGATTGTAGGCTGAAATTTCCTTGTGGATTGTAGGCTGATATTTCCTCGTAGATTGTAAACTGATATTTCCTTGTAGATTGTAAACTGATATTTCCTCGTAGATTGTAGGCTGATATTTCCTCGTAGATTGAAGTCTGATATTTCCTCGTAGATTGTAGGCTGATATTTCCTCGTGGATTGTAGGCTATTTCCTTGTGGATTGTAGGCTATTTCCTCGTGGATTGTAGGCTGATATTTCCTCGTGGATTGTAGGCTGATATTTCCTCGTAGATTGTAGGCTGATATTGTAAGGTACCTGTGATAGGTAGTGTCCGAAGTGGAACTTGTGTGCTGAGGATTCAGGCGAAAACATAGTCAGGCAGATTAGGTTGGCAACAGATCAGGCAAAATGGTACACGATCGAAATCCAGAGAGTGGTCAGGCAGGCAAAGGTCATACACGAGCTGGCAGTGAAGTACAAAATCAGCAGGCTGGAGAGTAGTCAGGAATTCAGGCAGAAGTTCAACACGAAAATCAGGATCAAAAAGCAGTCACAACACCCAGGGAGCTATTCCACACAAGCGGGCGCTGAGAGATAGCATCACTTCCTTTTTAAGGGCTGCTTTGATTGAAAATTGTCCACAGCTGGCAGTAGGTGGGGCTGGTGAGTCCAAGGTAATGTTTAATACTGAGAGGACATTTCCAAAAGTCTAGATCTGCTCAGTAGCGCAACAGGTAAGGCTGCAGCTTTGGGACCAGGAAGATCCCGGTTCAAATACACCCAGGTACATGACAGGACCCCCTCCCCAGTGCACCCCTCCGGGGGCCTAGCGGGGCTTAGTGGGAAAGGAGGCATGGAAGTCTCGAATAAGAGAAGGGGCATGCAGATCTTTGGCTGGAACCCAGGAACGGTCTGTGACAGGATATCCCTTCCAATGAACCAGATACCGAAGGCCACGACCCTGTCTTCTAGAATCAAGAATCTTGGAGACTTCAAACTCATTTTGTCCATCAACAAGAACAGGAGGAGGTAGCTGTTGCGTTCTGGAGTAGCGATTGAAAATTGCTTTTTTGAGGAGGGAAACATGGAACACAGGATGAATCCGGAGAGAGGAGGGTAATTTCAACCGATAGGAGACTGGCCCGACTCGAGCAATAATTCTGTAAGGACCAATGAATCGAGGGCCCAATTTGGTAGAAGGTTGTTTCAGTCTCACATATTTGGTTGATAGTCAAACTCTGTCCCCCACCACATATGGAGGTATATGGCGTCTTCGTTTGTTGGAAAAAAGTGCATACTTGCCTGCTGACTTCCGTAGTAATAAGCAAATCTTTTTCCAATGTAGCAGAATATTTTTAACCCGCTGATCTGCTGCTGGTACACCAGAAGAAGGCTGAAGTAGGGGAAAAGTCTGAGGGTGATAGCCTAGGGCTGCGTAGAATGGTGTGGTATGAAGAGCACTGTGCCAACGGGAATTAATGGCGAACTCAGCTAAAGGCAAATACTCAGACCAGTTGGAGTGTAAGGCATTGACATAATGTCGAAGATAGGTTTCTAGGGTCTGGTTCATGCGTTCGGTTTGACCATCTGTTTGAGGGTGATGTGAGGTAGAGAGTGAAAGCGTTACTCCCAGTTTCTTGCAGAACGCTCTCCAGAATCGGGAAACAAACTGGGATCCGCGGTCTGAGACGACATTGGTAGGTATGCCATGATATCTCACAATATGGGAAAGGAAGAGAGTAGACAGTGCTTCCGCTGTAGGTAATCCCGGGAGCGGCACAAAATGAGACATTTTTGAAAAGCGATCCACTATGACCCATATAGCAGTCATGCCCTCGGACTTGGGTAAGTCTGTATTGAAGTCCATAGTCAAATGGGTCCAAGGCTGACGAGGTGCTGAAAGTGGTTGTAACAGTCCAGTAGGCAATGTACGGGGTACTTTATTAGCAGCACAAGTTGGACAGGCAGCCACATAGTCAGTAACATCCCTTTTCATATGAGGCCACCAGACATGACGCTGCAAGGTCTTAAGAGTGATGGTGACACCAGGATGACCAGATAAAACACCATCATGTGCCCAGAGGAGTACAGGTTTTCTGAGGCTAGGGGCTACGAACAGGCGACCTGGTGGTATCTTCAAGCCTTGGGGAACACAATTCTGGGTTTCTTGTAACTGTTGGGAAAGAGCCGTAGAGATCTGTGCGACAATTTTGTGAGGTGGGATTATATACTGCTCGGTAGGTTGGTCTTCTTCAGAGGTAGCAAACTGTCTGGAAAGAGCATTGGCTTTATTGTTTTTATGCCCAGGAACATAAGAAAGAACAAAATTAAAACGGGAGAAAAACAGAGCCCATCGAGCCTGACGTGAGTTCAAACGTCTTGCAGTCTGAAGGTACAGTAGGTTTTTATGGTCAGTGAGGATAGAAAAAGGTTTGGGAGCCCCTTCCAGAAGATGTCGCCATTCAGACAATGCCAATTTGATGGCCAGTAGTTCTCGATTCCCAACATCGTAATTCATCTCCGCTGGAGAAAACTTTCTAGAAAAAAATGCTACTGGATGGATTCTACCAGACTTAGGCTGTCTCTGGGAGAGCACGGCACCTGCTCCTACCTCAGAGGCATCAACCTCAACTATGTACTGGAGATCGGGATTTGGATGCTGAAGAATTGGAGCTTTGCTGAACATGTCTTTTAATTGCTGGAAAGCCGATTCTGCTTCTGAGGACCATACCTTGCAATTTGTACCTTTCTTAGTCATAGCAGTAAGGGGGGCCGCAATGGAGGCAAAACCTTTGATGAAGCGTCTGTAGTAATTTGCGAACCCTAGAAAGCTTTGGAGCCCTCTTAAAGTGGTCGGTTGGGGCCATTGCAAGACAGCGGAAAGTTTTTGAGGGTCCATTTGGAAACCGGCAGCACTTATAATGTATCCAAGGAAAGGAATACGGCTTTGATGGAAACTGCATTTCTCAATCTTCGCGTAAAGATGGTTTTCTCTCAGTCGTTGCAATACCTGCTTTACATGCGAGATGTGCTCTAGATGAGTCTTGGAAAAGATTAAAATGTCGTCCAAGTAGATGATCACAAAACTGTTGCTGAAATCATGAAAAATTTCATTCATGAAACGTTGGAAGACAGCAGGGGCGTTACACAACCCAAATGGCATAACCAGATATTCAAAATGTCCATTACGAGTGTTGAATGCTGTTTTCCACTCGTCCCCGTCTTTAATTCGAATTAGATTATAAGCCCCTCGTAGGTCTAGCTTGGAGAAGATAACAGCCCCCTTAAGTACATCAAACAGTTCAAGAATGAGAGGCAAAGGGTAGGAGTCTTTTACAGTGATTTGATTTAACCCTCGATAGTCTATGCATGGTCGAAGACCCCCATCTTTTTTTTCAACAAAGAAAAAACCTGCCCCTACTGGAGAAGAAGAGGGTCGGATAAAACCTCTTTCCAAGTTGTCTTTTATGTATTCCTCCATGGATTTTTGTTCAGGCAAAGACAGGGGATAGGTCCTTCCTTTGGGAAGAGGTGCTCCAGGAATCAATTTAATTGCACAGTCAAAAGAACGATGTGGAGGTAAAACCTCTGCCTTTTGCTTGCAAAATACGTCTGCAAACGCATGGTATTCATGAGGCAAGGTAGGTGGGACGGCCACGGAAGCCAACATACAAGCAGGAAGTCTTTTGGGTTGAGACAAACAGTTTGAATGACAGAACGACCCCCAAGAGGTTAGTTCTCCATTTTCCCAATCAAAAGAAGGGTTATGTTGTTGTAACCATGGGTAACCAAGGATAACAGGCAGAAGTGGAGAATCAATAAGAGACAAGACAACTTCCTCTTTGTGGAGTACGCCTACCTGAAGGGTGATTGTCATAGTCTCAAATTTTACAATGCCATCTCCCAAGGGTTGTCCATTCACGGTGGTAATGTTCAGGGGTCTAGATTTTGGAACAAATGGGATATTATTTTTTTTAGCAAAAGTGTAGTTCAAGAATATGCCAGCAGCTCCAGAATCCACAAAAGCCTCACAGGAGACAAGTTTAGAGGGTAAATGGATAATTGCAGGAATGGTAATCTTGGTCTTGGAGGATATACCTATAAGGTCTAAGCCAGCTCCTCCAACACTGGTTAGACCCTGCCTTTTACTGGACGGGAAGGGCAGACAGATAATAAATGTCCTTTAAGTCCACAGTATAGGCATAGGCCCAATGCACGCCTCCTTTGTTTCTCAGACTCAGTTAGGTGGAGACGGCTTACATCCATGGGTTCCACAGGTGTCTGGGGTTCAACTGAGATTTCAGGTTCTGGCTGAGGTGGTGCTTGGAAGTTAGGGGCCAAACGGTAGACTGGCCGAGAAAACTTGCGAGTTCTAAGTCTCTCTTGGCATCTTTCATGATACCGGACATCCAGACGAACACAGAGCTCTATGAATTTCTCTAGGTCTTCTGGGGAATCCTTATAGACTAATTCGTCTTTGATGCGATCTGCAAGACCTTTTCGGAAGGCTGCACGTAATGCCCTTGAGTCCCAAGTAGTCTCAGCAGCAAGGGTACGAAATTCAATAGCATATTGTGCCACAGACCTGGTGCCTTGGTGCATGTCCAAGAGTGAGTACTCAGCTGCAGAAGCTCTATCTGGCTTGTCAAATACAGTCTGGAGAGAAGCCAGAAATTTGTCAGCGTCTTGCAGCACAGGATCATTGCGTTCCAGATAAGGAGAGACCCAGGCCAGGGCCTTCCCCTTTAACAAGGAAATTACAAAAGTCACTTTGGCAGAAGAAGTGCTGAAGGTCCCAGGGTTGTTGTGGAAATGCAAACGGCAAACATTTAAAAAGCCTCTGCAGTCCTCAGTATCACCACCAAATTTGTCAGGCAAGGGAAGTTTGGGTGGTACAGAAGAGGTGGGTTGGATCGTAGCAGGAGTAGGATCCAGAGTCTGGACCGTTGCAGAGGAAGCAGACAAACAAGATTTAAGCATAGTACAAAGTTCATCTAACTTGGCGTCCAGGGAAGAAAGATGCTGTTCATGAGCTCCAATCAATTGTCCCTGACGTGAAATCGTCTTAACAATCTCAGCAGGGTCCACTGTCATTGTGGCCTGTTTGTAATGTAAGGTACCTGTGATAGGTAGTGTCCGAAGTGGAACTTGTGTGCTGAGGATTAAGGCGAAAACGTAGTCAGGCAGATTAGGTTGGCAACAGATCAGGCAAAATGGTACACGATCGAAATCCAGAGAGTGGTCAGGCAGGCAAAGGTCATACACGAGCTGGCAGTGAAGTACAAAATCAGCAGGCTGGAGAGTAGTCAGGAATTCAGGCAGAAGTTCAACACGAAAATCAGGATCAAAAAGCAGTCACAACACCCAGGGAGCTATTCCACACAAACGGGCGCTGAGAGATAGCATCACTTCCTTTTTAAGGGCTGCTTTGATTAAAAATTGTCCACAGCTGGCAGTAGGTGGGGCTGGTGAGTCCAAGGTAATGTTTAATACTGAGAGGACATTTCCAAAAGTCTAGATCTGCTCAGTAGCGCAACAGGTAAGGCTGCAGCTTTGGGACCAGGAAGATCCCGG